>SJYC01014808.1:0-63577 GCA_006408675.1 Madoqua kirkii
GATCTTCCTGAGCCAGGGACTGAATCCGTGTCCCTTGTGCCTCCTGCATTGGCGGGTTCTTTACCACTAGTGCCACCTGGGAAGCCCCTTGCTGATCATGAACCAAATGAGTTTCAGCTTCCTCCAGCTTCCACAAAGAGCGGATGCTAAAAAGTGACTGGATAGTTCCCCAGTGGGCACTGAAGGCAGTCCCTTGGGAGAGGGAAAGGGGCCTGATGTTTTCGGGGTCTGGGGGGTTTATCGGGGATGATGCCAGGAAGGCAGGTATAAGGACATGAGTTTCAAAACCCAAGAGTCTCAGGTCTAGCTCCAACACTCTCGAGCTCGGGTCTATCTGCAGCCCCATCAAGTACCCTGCCCTATAAAGGGGAGCAGAATAAAAGCTGCTCGAGTAGAGACAGTGGAAGGAGGTGACTGGTGCCCAGGGCAAAGGCACAGTTCATGTGAGTTCCTTCTCAAGTCCAAACAGCCAGCTATCTAGAGGTCACCACCCCCTTCAGCTCACCAGGTTTTCCCTACGTGCCAGGTACGGTCATGCGCTTGACGCGGATTTTCCAATTCAATATTTACAATATCCTATTTTTCAGATAAAGAAACAAGCTCAAGGGGATGAAGCAAAACACTTTTTCATGTTCCCTGGGAACTAAGATTTGAACCCAGGCCATCCACCCCTGGCAGCGACATTCCTAACCCTGTCTGCCAAGGTGTGCAATAGAGCAGAAACCTTCCTCCACAGGGAACACAGGGGCGGCTTCCGGCCCAGGAGCCCTGAGAGGCCTTATCTGGGCCTGATATCAAAGGGGTGGGGGTGGGCAGGCTGAGGGAGCGGGAGAAAAGGAGTCTTGTCTTTGGGTTTCAGCCTCAGCTTACCGAGCAACAAGAAAGATCAATGCTGCTACAGGGTGACAAAGTGGTAAAACAGGTTTGTGGTGGTTCAGAGAATAATGGGAAGTGTTTTAACCAGAAGCTCCGGAGCACCTAGGAGTTGGGGGAGGAGGGTGGTGGCGGGAGGGGGGGGTGGACCAGGGCGAGGTAGGCATTGGAAGAAGGGGGGAGGGGAGGAAAGGGAGGAAGGGGGAGGACCCCTGCTCTGAGAGTGAGTATGTGCTCCCTTAAACTATGTGCTCAGAACCTGCTCCACTACTTTGGAAGACTCATGAGGCTATTTGCTTTACAGGAATTTTCTGAACTCACATTACTGCCCCTGGCTGCCCTTGGCACCACTGGAGACTACCAAGAAACATCAAGTGCAGCCTCTTGTCCTGATGAGACTAGAATCTGGCTTGAGAGGCAGGACTGGCATATGTATAGATGCACACCTAAACAATATATATCTATATAAACACAAAGCCAGAACACATAACACAAAAAGGCACTCTATGCAGTCCATAACACAGAGCCATGTTTCCTTATATCCTGGTGGCTCATCTGGACAATAGGGGTCTGGGGAGTGGGGGTGTGTGAATAGGAACCCACCAGCCCCTGTGGTCAACTCCCCTTGAGAGTCGGACTATAAAGAAAGCTGAGTGCCAAAGAATTGATGCTTTTGATCTGTGGTGTTGGAGAGGACTCTTGAGAGTCCCTTGGACTGCAAGGAGATCCAACCAGTCCATCCTAAAGGAGATCAATCCTGAGTGTTCATTGGAAGGACTGATGTTGAAGCTGAAACTCCAATACTTTGGCTACCTGATGCGAAGAAATGACTCATTTGAAAATACCCTGATGCTGGGAAAGATTGAAGGTGGGAGGGGAAGGGGACGACAGAGGATGAGATGGTTGGATGGCATCACTAAGTGCAGCCTCTTGTCCTGATGAGACTAGAATCTGGCTTGAGAGGCAGGACTGGCATATGTATAGATGCACACCTAAACAATATATATCTATATAAACACAAAGCCAGAACACATAACACAAAAAGGCACTCTATGCAGTCCATAACACAGAGCCATGTTTCCTTATATCCTGGTGGCTCATCTGGACAATAGGGGTCTGGGGAGTGGGGGTGTGTGAATAGGAACCCACCAGCCCCTGTGGTCAACTCCCCTTGAGAGTCGGACTATAAAGAAAGCTGAGTGCCAAAGAATTGATGCTTTTGATCTGTGGTGTTGGAGAGGACTCTTGAGAGTCCCTTGGACTGCAAGGAGATCCAACCAGTCCATCCTAAAGGAGATCAATCCTGAGTGTTCATTGGAAGGACTGATGTTGAAGCTGAAACTCCAATACTTTGGCTACCTGATGCGAAGAAATGACTCATTTGAAAATACCCTGATGCTGGGAAAGATTGAAGGTGGGAGGGGAAGGGGACGACAGAGGATGAGATGGTTGGATGGCATCACTGACAGGCCATGAGTCTGAGTAAACTGGGAGTTGGTGATGGACAGGGAAGCCTGGCGTGCTGCAGTCCATGGGGTCGCAGAGTCAGACATGGCTGAGTGACTGAACTGAACTGGACAACTCCCCTCGATTCATAGGGCTTGAACACCCAAAAGCTTGGGGCTGTGGCCAAGAATAGTGAGAGTGGTTTGAGGTCTGGAGAATGAGGAGAAGGTACAGTCAGGGAGAGTGAGACAGTAGTGTCTAGAGAAGATGCTGTCTGTGTACAGCTGACCTCACTGGGCATCTAAGCAGATAGCCCTTAGAACAGAGACATCTACTGACCGTCCTCTTTGGAGCTTCCAGAAGGGCTACGAGGCACCTCCGTAATGACTGTCCCATGAGCTCATCACACGTACTGAACATGACTCAAGGCACAAGTCTCAGTGATGTGAGTGGTTTAATAACAACAATAAGCTAACACTCAGGAACATGGACTAGGGACTTCAGTTTCCCCATCTATACAATGGAATCAGCTAACAGCACATTCCTTACAGAGTTGTCATGAGGGGTCACCCAGACAGAAACACTGGAAGTGCTCCCTGGCATGGACTACCTGCTCGATAAATCCCTGCTAGGATAATCATAAACGTGACAAGGAGCACATCTTCTCTAAGGAAATAAGAGAACTGCATGTTCGTGGCTGCAAGTCAGCTTCTAGAAGTGAAAACTACATTTGGTCAAAGTTCTGGAAATCTCTTCAGCCACCTGCAAAGTACAGTGTGCATGGCATGCAGCCCACTCTTCTAGAAATCCGTTTGCTGTGGAAGGGATCCTTGTTTCTTCTGGGAGCATACAAGCCAGGGTCATTGTTCACTTCGGGGGGCTGTGGAAAGAGATGGTATTGTCCGTGTGCATATCAGATTCTCCTCCATCTACAGGAGGGGAGGAGTCAGGTGCACAGACTTGCCCGGCGATACTCATTTCTGTGGCTGGCAAAACTCAGCTGAACGGAACAGACTTTAATGATTTTTGGAATTCAGAGGACCGTGAGAACCTGAATCGGAGATGGGTCCCCTTTTCTCTTCCTAAACCTCACCTTGGGGAATGGTCTTCAGTAGAACAGAACTGGACCTGAATGATTAGAAAGCCTCGTTTCAAGGAGGGTGGAAAGAGGATGGAGAGGGGGACAGAGAGGATGGGAGGAGAGCACAGCTGAGGGTGATCCCCATAGCCTGCACCACAAGGCAGACTTACTTCTTCAGCGTCTGAAAGCCACGCTCTTTGAACTGCAGCTCCTGCTGGAGGTGAGCCATCTCTCTCTTCAGCTTGTTAACCTGGATGGCAGAAGACCACACAGAGGGTCAGAGGATGATATGACCCCAGAGCCCCCAACTGACCCTGCATAATGACTCAGGTCAACATCCCCTGGGCACCCCTCACTGATGTTGCTGGGGTCAGCCCCCCAGTCCGGTGGTCCTGTAGGTCATTCTTAGCCAGCCCTTGCTCCGCGGAAACAGGAAGTCGACAGGACCTAGCTGACCTGGGCTAGAGTCTGGCCTTCCCCCAGACTAGCTGGCTGGCTTCTCTCAAGCCATGCCATTGCCTCTGTGAGCCTCCCCTTCCTGTTTCTGATGGATGAAGATAATGGCAATTTCCCGGGCTGGGCATTACTTAAAGCAGGTACTGGATTCGCTCGTGTAGCGCAGGGAGGCAAGAGGCAATGTAGTAACGTCATATGCACGCCCTGGCCAGGGAGCCAGCTGCAGCCTGCAGAATGCTTCGGCTTGCAGTCTTACCAAATTTTAAAAAATTAGTTGCTGATGGGCATCCCTGGTGGCTCAGTGATAAAGTATGCACCTGCTAAAGCCAGGAGATGCAGGGAGCAACTAAGCCTGTATACCGCAACTATCGAGCCTGTGCTCTGGAGCCTGGCAAGTGCAGCTCCTGAGCCCACGTGCCGCAGTAACCGAAGCCCGTTCGACCAGAGCCCAGGCTCTGCAACAGCAGCAGCCCCCACAGCTGAGAAGCCCCTGCGCCTCCACTGAAGAGTAGCCCCGTTCGCTGCAACTGTAGGAGAGACCACGCAGACCCGCACGGCCAAAAATAAATACATAAAATTTAAAGAAATTAGTTGCTAATAATTAAATGTTGAGCTATTTCATATACTAGGCCTAGATACACAGTTCTTTTATGAAAATGCTGGAAGATGTGCCAATGCGGAGCCCACGTTCCAGCATGGGCACAAGAGCACAGAGCTAAAATCCCACTACCCTTTGGACAAGACATACCCTTCTAGGCTACACAGCCCGGGCTGCCTCATCCCCAGCCGCTCCTCCCCTTTCATGCTTTCTCACAGGCATCTGACTTTGTAGTAAACCCATGTTCACAGCACGGACTTCACCTTGAGCAGGTCATTTAAGTGCTGGTCTTCAGTCTCCACATCAGTAAAGGAGGAATAAAACTATCTGTCCCCTAAGGTAATCAGGAAGTAATTAAATACGATAATGCAGAGCAAGCAGTGGTTAGGAAGAGAGCACCTTCCGTGAAGAAATTTGGGGTAAGCCTGAGTCCACTGCGACCCCGAACAAGTTACTTAATCCTGCCAAGCCTCTGTTGGCTCATCTTTAAAATGCAGATAGTGACAGCGGCTACTTCACAGGGTTATCGCGAGGGCACGGGGTATTGCTCATGAAGCATTTAGCACTACGCCTGGTTAGGGGGATTGCCTGTGAAAGGGTAGCTGCTATCAACACTGCTGTTAGTAAAACGAGGGCTACTACAGCTCCTGCTGTTGTTAGGTAGGGTCTTGCAAGTCAGCACCAGCTGCCACTGCCTGGTGGAAGCATCTACTCTGGTCTCATGGGTAGGCTTGTAGCCAAGAGCTGCCTCAGGGACCCCCATCAATAGCATGAGCAGAGAGGACCTACCCGGGATTTTGCTGTGGCAATTTCAGCTTTCAGAATCTCAGGGTCATACTTAGAGCTGGATGACGAACCAGAGACCACTGCAAAAAGAGAAAAAGGAATTCTGTAGATGAGACATATTTTGGTCAAGTTGGCTTATTCGGCCATCTAGATAAACCCAGAAAGGAATGATTGTTAGTGAACACCCTAAACGCCCAACAAACGGGAATTTGTTAATAAACAGGGTATACATATAAAGTGAGGACGGTACAACATAAGTGACTTAAAACGATGGTGTAGGGACTTCCTCGGTGATCCACTTGGTGAAGACTCTGCATTTCCATTGCAGAGGGCGCAGGTTTGATCTCTGGTGGGGGAACAAAGATTCTGCACGCTATGTGCATGGCAAAAAACAAGCAAACAAATAAATGATGCTGTAGAAGGACACTAAATATTCAGGAGATGCCCAAAACTTACTGTTAAATAAAAAATAGTAACTTATGAGAAACTACAAAGAAAGAATAAGTTTGAAAATATACAGAGATAAAACACACACACACACACATGTAGAAGGAGACAAGAAAGATAATATTTATATTTAGAGATTTGGATGCTGAATAAAATTAATTTTCATATTTGTATTTTTCTATCTTTTCTACAATTTCTAACACAAACACAATTTTCTAATCAGAAGAAGTTACTAAAAATATCATTTAATGTACAATTTCAATGTACATTTGAAAAGGAAAATAAGTTACCTGTAGCCCTATCATCCTAATACAATTATCTTCTCTTCGAGTTACCTTTCAATGTTTACCTACAGTTCTATCATGCACAGGTATACCTCAGAGATATTATGGGTTTGGTTCCAGACTCTCATAATAAAGGGATTATCGAAACAAATGGTTTATCACAATAAAGTGAGTCACAAGAAATTTTTTGTTTCCCAGTGCCTATAAAAGCTATGTTTACACTATTGCAATCTATGAAATGTGCAGTAGCATTATGCCTTAAGAAATGTACATACTTTAATAAAAAAAGATACTTTATTGCTAAAGAAAGCTAACTATCATCTGACAACGCCAGGTTGCCGCAGTTGCTGCAAACCTTCAGTTTGTAAAATCCACAATCTGTGAAGTGCAATAAAACGAGGTATGCCTGCAGCTGTAATCTTAGTGCATTTTAAAAATAGAACTTCTTTGTGTCTTGATAAAGGGTTTTAAGGCCTACAAAAGTGGACACAGAGTGATCCATCTAAAAGGAAGGAAAATGACATAAACGAACGGCAAGAGAGAGGAAGCAGCGGCGTGAAGCTGGGCTCCCTGACGCCACGAGGCCCCATTTCTGACCCGCCGCTGCCACGGACCGGGCTCTGAGCTTCCTACCTGCTGATCTGAAGAGGCAAATGGGCCCTGTGTACGACTCATGGTGTCTTTAAACACAACCCCACTGTTCAGGAAAGGGACAGGCACTGTTCAGGAAAAGGCCAGAGAAGCGTTTCTCCTGAGTCCTTAATCTTATGGTCTGAGCAATTTCATCACCTCCCTTTTCTGTTCAACATCACTTGCTGGGACCTGGATTGTTCTGAGGCTAAAGAGGCTTATTTGGAGATTGCAGGCAATTTTCAGTGTGTGGAGGTAGAAGGAACAATCACGAAGGGGCTGCTGCTCTGCTCTTTGGACCTGGTTTAAATACTGGAGTGGACTTTTTGATTTGCTGCTGCTGTTGTTTAGTTGCTAAATCATGTCCTACTCTTTTGTGACCCCACTGACAGTAGCCTGCCAGGCTCCTCTGTCTATGGGATTTCCTAGGCAAGAATATTGGAGTGGGTTGCCATTCCCTTCTCCAGGGGATCTTCCCGGACCCAGGGATTGAACCTGTGGTGGATTCTTTACTATCTGAACCACCAGTGGGGCCTTTTGATTATGCTTGTGCAGTGTGTGTGCTCAGTTGCATCCAACTCTCCGTGCCCGCAGGGACTGAAGCCCACCAGGTGCCTCTGTCTGGGATTTCCCCACTGGAGTGGGTTGCCATTTCATTGTCCAGGGGATCTTCCCGACCCAGGGAACAAAACCACACCTCTTGCATCTCCTGCATTGGCAGGTGGATTCTTTACCACTCCACCACCGGGGAAACCCCTGATTATGCTTTAGGAAAGTTAAAATGAAACACTGGGAAGTCTGGGAAATAAAATTGTTCTGCGTAGACACTGACAAGATGTCCTGCACCAGGGACAGCGTTTCGCCTCTGCTGAGTTTGGAATGATGGTGACGACGAGGATGATGGTGACTAAGGCTGGACTTTCTTGGAAGAGATGAGTGGCAGGAACACCTGGACAGGAAGGACCTCACAGCCCTTGTTGTGAGCATGGAACAGGAATGCATGTTTTGTTTCCAGTCTGAAGCTTTCACTTTCTGTGCTCTAACTCCGCTGGAATTGGGAGTTTCAGGGGAGAGACCTGGTTGGATACAAAGCTGGAAACACTGACTTAGGCAATTGCCCAGATAGTCACTTCCGGACAAAATTTTAAGGTCATTGACAGTCTTTGTCACCCGCTGATGGTTAGTAAAAGCATGGTGTAAAGATGAGCATCATCAGTGAGGAAACAAGACACACTGAAAAAGAAGTGTGCCTGGTCTGTGAGCACCTGATCCTGCAAACACCCATTCACCCATGCTGCTGGGCTTGGCCTTCACTGTGGGAGGTATTAAGGGGAGCGTGGTGGCAGCCTGGGAGAGCCCATGAAACACGGCCAGTCCTGACCCTAACAATAGAGGGTGGCTGTGGGGACCAGCGCTGCCAGGGCAGATTGTGGAAGGCAGGGTTCTTCCAAGGGGACACTCAGAAACCCTCAAGGGAGAACCCGAGAAGGATGAGACTCTGCCAGCGGGGTCACCAGGGGCTGGAATTATCACCCTCTGGAGAATCACTGTGACATGTACTGTTTCTGTCCAAAGCTGCAGAAATAGGATGTGGCTTGTTATTTTTTAAGCTATCTTTTTGTTGGCGTAAAAAAGTACATATAGGAACGGAAACGCACACACATCATATGTGTGCAGCTAGGTGGACTTTCACAAAAGAAACACACTCAAGTGACCAGCACTCCAATCAAGAATCAGGTCATGAGCTTCCTTTCTGTGTCCAGGTCCCCTCAGTTACTCAAAACACGAGAAGCTCATATTCAAACAGGACCGTAGAGATTGCCTTTAAGATCACATCTTTTTCTAGTTTATAATTTTTAGTTTTTATTCAAGTTATGTATGAACACTCTAACAGTCTATATAAAATGCTACATATTTTATACATCCCAGATTTGCTATTAAAAAAGAGCATTCCCCAATCCGCTTATCTCACTAGCAAAAAAGGAACCATTTCAGCGGGTTCAGCCAGTTTCTTGGGCATCCGATCCTGTGTGTCTGATAATATGCAAGCATCAACTGTTTATTTTTTCTGTTTTAGGCATCATGTATTCATTTCTCTCTGGAGGATGGAGCGTTAGGCTCACTCCCTTCCCCAACCCCTACGCCACACAGGGCACCCCTCTCAGCTCCTCATCTTCCTTACAGATAACTCTGGCCAGAGATACCTTCAGTGTTTGTACTACTCTTACTCTGTAAACACTATTCAGGGCCCAGGCATGTAGCCAACTTTGCTTACTTTTTCTTTCCAGCACATTTTTGGGGTTGTTTTTCTTAAAGTTAATAATTATCATTTTTAGGTGTGCTTCAGTTCAGTTCAGTTGCTCAGTTGGGTCCGACTCTTTGTGACCCCATAAATTGCAGTACGCCAGGCCTCCCTGTCCATCACCAACTCCCGGAGTTCACTCAGACTCACGTCCATTGAGTCGGTGATGCCATCCAGCCATCTCATCCTCTGTCGTCCCCTCTCCTCCTGCCCCCAATCCCTCCCAGCAGGTGTGCTTACTTTCCCCAAATTCATCACTGAGCAACCTCACACTCGGCCAGTTATCTACGTCTCCATGGCTGGCGTCCTGGGACCCCCCTGGCCCTTATCTCCACTGCCTCCCTCTCCCCTCCTTCCTAAATTCCGTGTCTTCCTCCCGGTGACTACCTCCTCATTTTGGTAGAATATCACTTCCAGGAACTTCCTGAGAAAGGAAGCATGAAGGAGCTAACACTTTTGGAAAACGTGCGTGAGAGTCAGACATGACTTAGCAACTGAACAACAGCAACATCCATGATTAAAGGGTAGTTTTGCTGGATATAGAATTCTGGGGCAGAAGTTATCTTCCTTAAATGTTTGAAGGCATTGCTCCATTGTCTTTTAGATTTCCAGTGTTACTACTGAGAAGCCAGGAGCTATTCTGAGTCCTCATCATTTTTGTGTGACCTAGTTTTTCCTCTCTGAAAGCTTTTAGAATCTCGAATCGTTCCCAGTGTTTGAAGCGGCACAGTGATATGTCTTTGGTGTGAGTTAACTTTTATCCTCTGTGTTGGGTGCTCACTGAGCACTTTCAATCTCCTCTCTCAGTTCTGGGAAATTTCTCTAAATTATGCCACTGATGCTTCTCTCCCTCTGTTTCTTGTGCTCTATCTGGACCTTTCATTACTCAGATAGAGTTCTTGGCCTGATGCTATTTTTCCATCTCATTGTATTTTTGTTCCGCTTTTTAGAAAACTTCCTCAGTTTTACCTTCCAGGCTTCCTGTGGATTTTTCATTTCTACTCTCGTAGTTCAATTTCCAAAGGCCCTTTTGTGCTCTCTGAACGCTCCTATTTATAAAATGTAGCATCCTGTTTTACTTTCACAGTTGTGAGCTTTTCTCCATGTTTTCTTCCCCATGCACACTCTCCATTTCCTACAAGGCCTCCCCACTGCCAGGTGTTTGTTTCATCTCTGCCGTTCATGTAAGAGGCTTTCCATAGATGTCCAGAAGCTCAGCCGTCTGCTCACACTTAAACCGGGGGCCCAAAGAGCTGGCTGGAGCAGGGTTTGTGGGAGATGGGTTACATGATTCACTGTGGGTTGTGTGGTATATGGGATTTATCTGGACTGTTTCATCCAAGAATCCTCGCTGTCAGTGTTTTTCCATCTTTTCTCTTTGTTCTTGACGTTACTGATTGGCTTATTTTTGGCTGTGCAGGGTCTTTGTTGCTGTGTGGGCTTTTCTCTGGCTGTGGCAAGCAGGGGGCTGCTCTCCAGCTGCGGCGCTCGGGCTCTTCACTGCGGTGCCTCTCCGGCTGCGGAACACAGACTCTAGGGCCCGCGGGCTTCTCCAGCTGTGGCACACGGGTTTAGCTGCTCCCCGCCATGCGGGATCTTCCCGGGCCAGGGATCGCACCCATGTCCTCTGCATTGGCAGGTAGATTCTGAGCCACTGGGCCACTAGGGAAATCTCACCTTTTCTGTCTATATCCCTTTTCTTTGAAAAGAAGAGACTCAGATTCCCCAGAGTCTTCTACTGTCCAGCCTGGCAGGCAATAGCCTGGTACCCTTCTGGGAGTCAAGTCGTACATG
Organism: Madoqua kirkii; assembly: GCA_006408675.1. Taxonomy (NCBI): domain Eukaryota; kingdom Metazoa; phylum Chordata; class Mammalia; order Artiodactyla; family Bovidae; genus Madoqua; species Madoqua kirkii. The sequence continues at coordinate 10,698 of SJYC01014808.1, forward strand.
CTGGCTGGAGTTTCAATCCTCATGTTCACTTGAATATCATGTTTTCAGTATGGTGCACCTTAGTTTTGAACTTGCCTGGTATCCTGTGGTCCAGAGACTCTGTTTTACTCTCTCCTAAAAATAAACCTCCAATTTTTCATCAGATTGGAGATGGGCACTGGCCTGGGTCTCACTGATTTGGGGAAGAGATCTGGTGGTCTGTGTCTCAGAAACAACTTTCCTTGGTCTTCTTTGAGGGCCTTCTAACTTCATTCCCATTCCACAAAGACAGCCACTGCCTCCAATTCCTGATGCTTTTGCACGTGCTCCAGGTATACCAGAGGCCTGTTTTTTCTCATCGTCAGCCCAATTCCTCTTTTCTCTGGTCTATCGGATAGGTTGCTATCTGTCCTTCCACCTTTAAGTCTCCACATTTTATTGCTGCCTTTTCTTCCAAGTCTCCCTGTTCTTGTGCATATATGCCTTAAAAATCTCTTATCTGATATTTTCTTAGTTTCAGGAATGAGTGAAAGCATGTAGGTGGTTCAACTGGCATTTTTAGCAGCAAGGCGCCCAATGACTGATTTTCCAAATGGGAAACCAAGGCCTGGAGGAGGAAGGAGCATGGTGAGGTCCCAAAGAACCCAACTCTCCTGAGCGCTCATCTTTCAGAGGATCGAAGAACCCCAGTGCAGCCCTCAAACCTTAGAATTTGACTGGCTGACTTGGGTTAAATTAAGAGAATTGGTTTTGAAGTCAGATGCTTATGGGTATAAAAACTAGTTCTGCCACTTTTTAACAGTGTGACTTTGGGGAGATAAATTCTCTCTCCAGGCCTCAGTTTTCTTATCTGTAAAATGGGAACAACAGTATCTTGTAAGATTGTGTGTGTGTAGCAAGGTTATTTGAAACAACGTATGTACAGTGGCCAGCATATCGCCCTGCAGAAATTCAATAAAATGAGTTCTCTCTCATTCCCCACAGGGTGGGAGACTGTACCAGTGATGACAACAAAGCCTCCGTCCTCAAGGCAGAGCCCCACCTGTAGCCAAGCCCTACAGCAGTCAAGGCCAGGTGGCAAAACTCTCACAAGCCCTGACAGGCCATCTGAGTTAGAGGGAGGCATGTGACCTCACCGGTCTATCAGCTTGCCAGAGAGCTTGACTTGGAAGGCAAACCTGGCTTGTCAAACCCTAAGAAGGTCATGAGGAGCCTTGGGTCATGCCTGTTTCACTAGGATGCTTGGGTTGAGGGACGCCCCCATCCCTTGCTGATCTGTATCTTAGAACTAGTGATCTGAGATGATTCTCTTATTTAAACATTTTTAATTGGAGGATAATTGCTTAAAAATGTTGTGTTCGTTTCTGCTGTACAACAACGTGAATCAGCTATAATATACATATATCTCCTCCCTCTTGAGCCTCCCTCCCACCCCATATTCCACCCCTCTAGGTCATCACAGGTCACAGAGCTGAGCTCCCCATGCTATACAGCAGCTTCCCACTAGCTATCTATTGAGTTCTTCTTTAACATTCAAAATGATGGTATCTTTGAACTTGACGGAACACTCAGTAGTAGCTCTGAAGTCATATGACAGGACTGCCTCAATTACTTTCTATAAGGAATTGTCTATTCTTACTGGTTCCAGGGATTGGTGAAAAATCTTGGTCATTTCAATGCCAATAAATTAATAATATCAAATAAGTATTGATATTATCTATCATGAGCTTAAGAATGTGATAACTAGTATTCCAAGTACAAACACACTGGTGGAAGGTAACACTATTATTACGTCAGTTTTATACTTATTTTTGGCCACACCACACAGCATGTGGGACTTAGTTCCCCAACCAGGGATCAAACTCCTGCCCTCTGCATTGGAAGCACAGAGTCTTAACCACAGGGAAGTCCCTGTCAATTTTACAGATGAAAAACTTCATGCAGAAAGAAGCAGCATCACTTGTACAAAGTCACATATCCTGGACTGGAACCCAGCAGTCCAGCTACAGAGTCCACATTCTCAAAAGATTATGTAATGTATTTTTTATCAAGAGAATATTTATTGAGCTTTTAATACGTTCTAAGGGAATTGTGCTAAGTGGTTTACCTAGACCAGTGGTTTCTGGCTGGGGGCAACTTAGCCCACCCTGGGGCAGTATCTGCACTCATTTTTGGTTATCACAACCCTGGGTGGGAGATGCTATAGGCAGAGGCCAGGAATGCTGTTAAATATCCACAACACACAGGACAGCTCCCACTAAGAACGTGTCACTGCTGCCACTTGGCTCTTCCCCCTAAATTTTTATTTTGAAACCTTTGTATCTACTGGAAATTTGAAAGCATAATGTGATGAATATTGATAGATCCTTCACCTCGATCTACCACCAACTTTTAGCATTTCCTCACATCTGTTCTCTCTATCCCACCCTCCAATCTTATTCTCTCAGTAGGATGCCTGCCTGGATCATAAAAGCCCTCAATAAATGATTATTGGGAAAAACCCATCCCATATCCCAAACCATCAATGAGTCATTGATCTCACTTAGACTGACATCATAGTTTTTTCATTTACCATCCCCATGCCCCCTGCCGCCGCCCCGGATTTTTTTGGAATTAAGTTGCAGACATGATGTCACATGAATGTCCTAGGAACAGGACATTCTCCTACACAGTTACAAAGTCATGACTATACCTAAGAAAATCTTCCATTTGCCTGAGAATATCTTTATGGCTGCCTCCCCTCCATCCATGGTCTAGTCAAGGTGCAAATACTTCATTGGGTTTATGCCTCCTTAGACTTTTTTCCTTTTGTAATCTAGAACATTGCCCCTCTGTTGTTTTTTTTCACAGTACTATTTTTGAAAGTGTGTAGGGTAATTATCTTGTAGGATACTGTGCAGTATGGATTTGTCTGGTTGTTTCTTCATGATTCGATTGAGAGTAAACATTTTTTGTCAAGAATCCTCGGTGATGTTTTTTTATTGCATCACAACAGAAAGTATACAATGTCAGTTTGTCTCATTGGTGATGCTAATTTAACCCCTGTGTAAGGTGGCGGTGGCTGCAGCTCTTCAATATAAAAAATACATTTTACCCCCCAAAGTTAGTAAGTTATTCACAGTGTGATACTTGGGGTCCCTGTATACATCCTGACTCCAAAATAGGAAGGTTTGTTTTTCTATACATTTGTCACTATTTCAGACTACAGAAAGAAAAAAAAAATCTCTTTGAATCTGAATTTCACTAGGGATATTAATATCTCCCTCCAGGGCTCTGGTAAGAATAATGCTATGGGCTGAACTGTGTTCCTTGGAAATTCATATATTGAAGTCCTCACCCCTATTGTAATAGTATTTGGAGAAGGGGGCCTTTGGGAGGTAATTAAGGTTAGATGAGGTTATAGGGATGGGGCCCTTGTGATGGGATTAGTGGTCTTATAAGAGACAGCACAGAGCTTGTGGTTTTCTCTTCTCTCTGCCATGTGAAGACACAGTGAGAAGATGGGAAGAGGGTCCCACCAGAACCCAGCTGTGCTGACATCCTGATCTCAGGATTCCAGCCACCACAACTGTGGGAAAATAAGTGTCTGTGGTTAAAGCCACCAGGTCTGTGGTAATTTGTTATGGCAGTCCCAGCTGATTAAGACAGATTAAGTGCTAAAACCCTCATGATGGTCTCTAGGACAGTATTTGACCTAGAAACAGCTAATGAGTATAATGCAGTTCTTTTCCATAATCTGAGATTCTCAGTTTTTCCTGAGTTGCCAAGGAAAAGGGCAAGGCTGGGACATTGAGTAACCTACCCACTGTCCTCCTCCCAGACCAAATTTCTCAAAGTGGGGGCTTCACACAGGGGGAGTGTTTGATTACCCAGCCAAGGCAGGAAACCCTGACACCATGGCTTAAAGCTGGCCCCTTGGCCCAAACTGCAGATGTTGCGGGAAAGGATTGCGTTTGTAACTCATCACCTCTTACCAGCTGTAAGACCCTGGGTATGCTATTAGTCTTCTCTAAGCTGTAGATTTTTCATCTGTTACATTAAGATATTAATTGTGCTCCCCCACAGAACTGTTATGAGAATTAACTGAAATAACATATTCAGACTGTAGGTGAGGATTTAGTAAGCACTGAGTAAACATAGAAAAGTATTCGCTATTAAAAATAGTGGCAGAAGACCAAAAAAAAAAACCCACAAAAAACCCCAAAACATCAGAAAAGGTCAATGGACTCTTTGGGAGCTATGGATCTGGCCTTTCCCCACACAGAGAACGAAGGACTGGGGCGCCTGTTCTCCTCCTGCAGATATGAGGGTGAACAAAGGAAACAGGAAATTTCCTCCACTAGGAAATACCAACAGATGTATAAGCAGATGTGCTGTGATAGTGCTATGAACAAAACAAACAGCCATTACAGAGGCCGATGCTGGGGAAGGGCATCTGAGGATGGAGCTGTCAGAGGCAAGCGTCTCAGAGGAGACGACTGGAAGGGTGAGAAGGAGCCAGCTGTGCAAATGGATCAATGGAAAATCTTTCTAGGCAGGGGAGCAGCAAGGACAGGAGCCTGGAGGTAGAAAGGTGCAGGGCAGGCTTGGGGAGCAGAATGGGTGAGCTTAGCACATCTAGATCCTAGTGACCGGGAGCATCCACAGAGGTGGGAGTGGCTGGCAGGAGTCTGATCACATGGGGCTGTGTAAGCCATGGAAAGATGGATGCGAAAAAGTACACATAACATAGAATTTACCACTTTAACCATTTCAGAATATACATTTCAGAGGCCTTATATACATTTACACTGTTGTGCAGCCATCAACACCATCCACCTCCAAAACATCTTCATCTTTCCAAACTGAAACTCTGTACATTAACCCAAAACTACCCCTGCTTCCCTCAGCCACTAAAAGGCTTAAATAAGGAGATAGGTAAGTCAACTGGCATTCTGAGATGAAAAATGATTGAAAGGAAATGGAATGAAAATGGCAGATGAATCACAGCAAAGCACAAGCAGGCGCAGGAAAAGGGTGGCGGTTTGTACCAGGAGTGGAAGCGAAAGAACACAGGTCTGAGAGGCACGAGAGGCAATACATGCAGGGCTCAGTGTGGCCTTTCCCTCTTCCTTGAGGTCGTGTTGGTGGGGGCACTGGTGGTGGGGGGTACTCACAGCTGACCTGGGAGCCAAGCTTGTGCTCCCAGACGGCGTGCAGCTGCTGATACTCCTGCTGTGCAAGCTCCAAGCGCTGCTGCTTCACCTGGTAGATTTCCTTTTGTGCACTCAGGGCCTCCTGGGCCACCACCAGGTAATCCTTCAGCATGTGCTCCTGCTCCCGCCGCCATTGTACCCGGGGATCCTCAATCTGAGTGGTTTCTGGAACAGACCCCCAGAGATCCTAGGTTAGCACCTCAAAAATGTCTGTTGAATTGGTGGCCTATAGAATCTACCAGAGAACAAAAAGTGTAATAAATATAAAATCACAATAAATGTAAATGGGTTAAACGTGCCTTTTGAATAGTAGAGGCTCTTCATTTGGATTAAGCAAACAAACATACACAAAAAAACAGGATCAATTTCCAAACCTGCAGTTACTCAGAAAATAGCCAGAATGAACAGATATGAGTTCTAATGTAAGACAGAGAGGTTCAATGACATTACAGATGCTTAAAGTCATTCATTTTGGTAAATAAAGGAAAATAAAATAACTGATATTTCAAAAGATGGATAGACGTACTGTGTCCACACAGTACGTAAATTAGAACAGCCTTCCTAAAGGGCTATCTGACAATGAAAATCAAGAGACTTAAACTGTTAATACTCTTCATCCAATAATTCCTCCCATAGTAATTTATTACAAAAAGTAATAAATTCAGGCAAAGATGCATTTGTATAAAATCATCTTCATCATAAACAAGCACTTATTTAATGTTTACTCTGTGCCAAGCGCTATTTCATTTACTTTGTATCTATTTACCCCTCTAATCCTCACATTAACTCTATAGAGAAAATTCTTTTATTACTCTGGTTAAACAAAAGAGAAAACTGAGACATGAAGAGGTTAAGTGACTTGCTCAAAGTCACACAAGAAATTCCTGCTCAAATACGTATGCTATATTTACACAATACACTAAAACAGCCATTAAAAATGTCTAAAAAAAAAAAAAAAAAACCGAAAGGTGCCTACAATAAAAAAATGGGTGTAAGTACTGAGGTCTCAACAGAATTGGAGATAATTTAGCAACTAAACAATAATAACTGGGTACAAAATTGCATAAATAGTTTTGCATTTATCAAAATACATATGTACATTCTCAAACAGATCACGAGGAAACAGTAAATTATCAACAATAGATATGTATTGTTGGTAGGATGCTTTTTCTTCATTCTTTTTTAAATTAGGTATCCAATAAAAATACACAGTGATAATTTAGAAAAAAGTAATAGGACAAAAAAATGTTTTTAAAAGGGTAGCTGGCAGCTGAGCAGATATGGAAGAGGTCAAAGCAATGTTAATGTCAATGAATCCATGCCCATCGACTGCCAACTCCTCAGTCATTTCCCAGCTGGAAGGTGGGGTATGGGGCGACTGACACACCAGAAATTATATAATCGCAGCCATATGGCAAATCCAGCTTGCAGGTAAGTTTTGCTTAGCCCAAAGAACTTCAGTAATTTTGAATTGATTACTGGTATATAAAAATAAGGTGATTTTTAAAAATTCATTTTTTATTTTTTAAATTGGAACATAATTGTTTTATAATATTGTGTTAGCTTCTGCTGTACAACGAAGTAAATCAGGTTTTCAGCGTAAGTTGCTCAGCTGTGCCCAGTTCTTTCCGGGTCAGGCATATGTATACGTATGACCCCTCCCTCTTGAGCCCCACCCCCGCACCTCCAGGTCATCACAGAGCACTGAGCTGAGCTCCCCCCGCTGTCCAGCCGCTTCGCACTAGCTGTCTGTTCTACACGTGGCAGTGTACATACGTCAGTGCCACTCTCAATTCATCCCGAGCTCTCCTTCCCCTACTGGGTCCACAAATCTGGTCTCTGCACCTTTGCCTCTTTCTGTCCTGCGAGTAGGCTCATCATACCATTTTTCTAGGTTAACGAGGAGATTTATATATTAAAATCTTGATCTCTGGTTTTTCTTGATCACTCAGAAGACTTGGCCACCATGGGTCCACAATCTTTCTGCATCATTCATTTATGGCATGCGTCTGGCTCCTGGGGAACTGAGTCAGAACCTCCTCTCACAGGTCCTTTCACGCTCGGTCCTCCTGAATAGGCCCCAGTGAGCACTTCCAGTGAAGAAAGAAGAGACAGGGAGAATGACCACAGAGGTAGCAGGGCCACGTTCTCATGCCTGCCAGTGATCACTGTGTTACAACGGGCAGGTTGCTTAACCTCTCTGAATCTACTTTTCTGATTATTAAAGAGAGTAAGGGGCCCCGCCTCACTGCTTCCCTGGAAGCTGTAGAGCACTTACACCCAGGTAAAGTAAACAAACGATGGAGAGAGTAAAGCCAAAACTATTCACTGAGGCCAGTGTCTGAATTATCTGTGAATAGCTATTCTTCAAGCTCTCCTCCTCCCTTTTTCTGGGAAAGAAAACAAGGTATGAAGATGGCCTGTTTGTCCCGGACTAATCACACTCAGAGGACATCCTCCCACGCCCAGCCCCCGCTATGCTCATTCTCCTTCCTTAACTTCCATCCCACCAGAACAGATAACTTTACACCAGGGCAGGTTCTTACAGACCCCACTGGTCGACTATTTATTTCCTTGTTTATTTATCTGGCTGTGTCAGCTCTTGGCTACGTCATGTGGGATCTTCCACTGTGGGCACAGACTCTAACTCTGGCTTGAGGGCTCAGTGCGGCACATGGGCTTAGCTGCTCCGTGGCATGTGGGATTCTAGTTCCCCTCACCAGAGATCAAACTTGTGTCCCCTGCTTTGCAGGGCAGATTCCCAACCACCGGACCACCAGGGAAGTTCTTGGTCAACTAGTTTTCAGTTCTTGTTTTTATTAAACGTGGACATAGTCAAATCATTCAGCATGTCACAAAACCAGCTCCATACACAATCATCCCTTCATCCCCTTCCCCTTCATTCCTTCTCTCCCTTAAAGGTAGCTACTTCCAACAAACGTTTAATTGATTGAATACAACCATCACTGAGACCCAGTCCCCCTTCCTCCCCCAGGCCCCAAACTTCTACCTGCAAATACACCGCCCCCTCTCCATACAGCTCACAACTCACGGGCTTCACATACTCCTCACTCTACCGCATGCCTGCTTTCTACATGCACCACACAAGCACCCATGTGACTAACACTACCGAATTCTCCAAGGGCTTGAATTACAATTGTCTTAACAACAGCTGAACATCTGGAGAAAGTCCAACCTTGTTGCTATGCAAAGGGATGCAAATGAAACACAATGAAGTAACAGTTTAAACCTGTGATGAATGTATCAAAAGAAGTGAAACTAGTCATGTGCTGATCAAGGCATGAGGAAAACAGCACTCTCATTGCTTGTAGTAATACAGACTGACTCGATCCTTTAGAAATATTATCAAACTAGGAAGAGTTACCAGAAGTCTCACAAGTGTCCACAACCTTTCACTTGGTGATCCTATGTTTGGAAATGTGACTCCAGGAAAGTATCACAGAAGAATAGAGCAATATGCTTAAAGACTCTCCCTCAAGTGTTACTTTTTATAACAAACAAATGGAAAGAACCCCAAAGGTCAGTTGAAAGGGGTATTATGCTACACTTGTTTTATGTGTCATAATGTACTGATGCATCTGTTGGATACATTAAAAAAGGCAAATATGAAGACTATGTAGCATCTCTCAAATCTTCATGACAGAGGGTGAAAGAGAAAACAGAAAACACAATTTGATCACTGATTAGAACCATCTAATCGTGATAAATAAAATCAGTGCAAGAACACGAAGCTACAAGCACTGTAAATTTGAGAAATAAATGCCCACAAATTAACAAATAAATATTTAATAAATAAATGAGTACTCTCTTTATGCCAACAGCTCCCAAATGCCAACCTTTAGCCCAGTTCTCTTTTCCAAACACCTGATTCTTACATTAAATTGGCCAACATCTCCTCTAGACGGATAACAGGCATGAACGATGTGACCCATCACAGCAAACCCTTGTTCTTCCTTCCTAAACACCTCAGTCCTCTTGCAGCTTTCTCCATCCTGTGGATGGCAACTCCATCCTGCCACTTGCTCAGAGTGGTTCCTTCGTTCCTCTTCCTCCCACTCCCCACATGTAATCTATCGGGAAGCCTTGCTGGCTTCCTCCAGCCTCAGGCCACTTCTCACCACCTCCACCCTTGGCCCGGGCCACTGTCCTTTGTCACCTGGACCACTGTGACATTCTTTCACAAGTTTCCCTACGTCTGTCCTTGTTCCATTGTCTACTCTCAGCAAAGCAGCTAGAATGACCCTTTTAAAGACATAAAACAGATCACACCACGCATCTGTTTAAAATTCTCCATGCTGAGTCACTTCAGTCATGTCTGACTCTTGGTGACCCTGTGGACTGTAGCCCACCAGGCTCCTCTGTCCACAGGAATCTCCAGGCAAAGATACTGGAGTGGGTTGCCATTTCCTCCTCTAGGGGATCTTCAATGGTTCCCACCACGTGGAATAACAGCTTGAGCCCTTCAGGTGGATCACTGCCCCATCCAGGCCCTGCTTCCACCTGGCCTGATGCCCTCCTCCCCACTTTCTCACAAATTCTGCTACATTCACACCTGCCTCCCTGTCACTCCTTGAAAAGCAAAATGTGATCACACATTGGCATTTTTGCTCAATCAACCCTCTCTATTTGAAACACTCTCCCACCTCCTTCAAGTCTCAGCTCAGAGAGCATTTTCTCAACACTGTCCCTCCAGTGCCACCCCCCCACACACAGCACACCTCAGCCCCACGCTCTGCTTCTCCCTTTTCTCATAGCCCTGAGAATTTAAAAATACACTACACAATTGGCTTACTTATTCTGTTTATCTTCTGCTTCTTTCGCCAAAATGAAAGCTCTATGAAGGCAAGGATCATCGCCATCTTGCACTCTCATGTACCCCATGCTCCCAGTGCCTAGAATGTCGTAGGAGGTCGATAACTATTTGCTGAATGAATGAATGCTTGATGATGGATTTAATTTGTTGTTCAATTCTATCGTGTCTATAACTCTATAACAGTAATTTCAGGGGCTTTCCCTGGTGGTTCAGTGGTAAAGAACCTGCCGCCAGTGCAGGGGACACATGCTTGCTTCCTGGTCCAGGAAGACCCCACATGCCACGGAGCAACTAAGCCCACGTGCTGTAACTACTGAGCCTGTGCTCCAGAGCCTAGGAGCTGCAGGCAGCCGCTGAAGCCCATACACTAGAGTCTGCTCCGCAACAAGAGAAGCCTCCTCAGTGAGAAGCACAACTAGAGGGGCCCCTGCAGCAATGAAGACCCAGCGCAGCCCAAAATAAATAAATAAAATTATTAAACAAAACTGTAACTGCAGTCACTCCCAGAGGACAGGTCCGAGCCCACAGCTCTGAATGAGCGGGCCTTGTGCATACCACCATCTGTATCACTGGCTCCGTCCTCTGGAAGCGGTACCCTCCATCCAATGAGAGCGCCTTCCTGCCAAAAGAAACCCCTGCAGCCTGACTGCTGGCAAAACTACCAGAGAGAGTTCTTCCTTTTGTGGTTTTCATTCACTCACCTTCCTATACACACCCCCACTTCTGCTACCATCCCCTCAAGAGTACACTCTGCCATTGCATGACACGCCTTCCATCTCTTCAACGATTCCCAGATGCACCAGAAAATCCCACTCCTGCCATCGGATTTCAATGAGGGGGATTCACTCAGCAATTAGAGACAGGAAGGGACTCGTGAGGGTTCCTGTACATCAGTGTTTAACCCAATATACCATGCAGCCCTCCAAGCAGTAGCCTCCTTCCCCATACACACTCAATTAGGCGCACTTACTTCTCATTATCCAATATGCAATCATGAGTGCTACTAAAAACCTTTGCTACCCCCAACAATGCAATCAGTGCTGGTAGCTGTCTCTCAGAAATGCTCCTCTGCCTTGATGCCAAGTCTGCTCACTCACCCATTTATTTAGCCATGCATTCATGCACATATAACCTTTTCTAGGTAGCAAAGGTCAAGTGTACACCTACTATGTGCCTTGCCAGGCAAAAAGTCTGGGGAATCTGCCCTGACAGGTAAATGGTTATACTACAGAATGGTGAGGGGCACAGCAAAGATTTGACCAGGTGCCACAGAAACCCAGAAGAAGTGGATGGAGAAGCCCAACTCCACTCCCAGGACGAGTTCAAATCCCAGCCCTGCCATGCCTGAGAGTTACACAGTCAATGTCTCTCTCTAAGTTCCATTCATAAGACAGAGTTAATCACCCTAAAAATCCCATGGACAGAGGAGCCTGGTGGGCTGCAGTCCATGGGGTCACTAAGAGTTGGACACAGCTGAGTGACTTCACTTTCACTTTTCACTTTCATGCACTGGAGAAGGAATGGCAACCCACTCCAGTCTCTTGCCTGGAAAATCCCAGGGATGGGGGATCCTGGTGGGCTGCCATCTATGAGGTTGCACAGAGTCAGACACGACTGAAGCGACTTAGCAGCAGCAGCTTCCCAGGTGGCGCCAATGGTAAAGAATCTGCCTGCCAATGCAGGAGACTCAGGTTTGATCCCTGGGTAGAGGAGAGCCCCTAGAGTAGGAAATGGCATCCCATTCTAGTACTCTTGCCTGGAAAATCCCATGGACAGAGGAGCCTGGCAGGGTCTCAAAGAGTTGCGTACAACTGAAGTGTCTTCACACGCATACACAGACGCACCAGTGGAAGAACCAGGCTCCTTCCCTTCTGGCAGGCTATAGTCCATGGGGTCACAAAGAGTTGGACATGACTGCGCACACAGGCACAGTCATCCTAGCATCCCACAGGGGTGTTGGGAGGACTGCATGAGACGAGGCCTAATCAAGTGCCTTGTCCAGCACATGGCCCAGAGTGCTGAGGAGCCTGGTGGGCTGCAGTCCATGGGGTCACTAAGAGTTGGACACAGCTGAGTGACTTCACTTTCACTCTTCACTTTCATGCACTGGAGAAGGAATGGCAACCCACTCCAGTCTCTTGCCTGGAAAATCCCAGGGATGGGGGATCCTGGTGGGCTGCCATCTATGAGGTTGCACAGAGTCAGACACGACTGAAGCGACTTAGCAGCAGCAGCTTCCCAGGTGGCGCCAATGGTAAAGAATCTGCCTGCCAATGCAGGAGACTCAGGTTCGATCCCTGGGTAGAGGAGAGCCCCTAGAGTAGGAAATGGCATCCCATTCTAGTACTCTTGCCTGGAAAATCCCATGGACAGAGGAGCCTGGCAGGGTCTCAAAGAGTTGCGTACAACTGAAGTGTCTTCACACGCATACACAGACGCACCAGTGGAAGAACCAGGCTCCTTCCCTTCTGGCAGGCTATAGTCCATGGGGTCACAAAGAGTTGGACATGACTGCGCACACAGGCACAGTCATCCTAGCATCCCACAGGGGTGTTGGGAGGACTGCATGAGACGAGGCCTAATCAAGTGCCTTGTCCAGCACATGGCCCAGAGTGCATGCTCAGGAAACAAGGGCTACTAGGATTCGGCGCCCTAATCTCAACCTTCGGACATGTGCCACTGCATTCCATTCTCCTCTTGCCTGAAAGGACAAGAGGAATCCCACAGTTCAGAAGGCTGAGATCGAGACAGAAAAATCCTCTTTCCTCTATTATACATGAACAAATAGGGCAGCAAATTCCCGAGGACGAGAATAGTCTTGGCCAAGAAGGTGCACAGTGGATGAGGCCCAAGAACACATCAACTCTCCCTGCCTGGAAGACCTCAACCTGGGTTCTTCCACCTGTCAGACAATATGCTTCTCCCCTTCTCAACCTATACTTCCATCAAAGTCCCAGAGACAAAGACACTTGGAATCTTCATTCTGGATCGGGATATCTGGACCACAGGTACAAAATGAGAGGGGGCTGACTGGTGTGACAGACTGGAGACATACATATATCACTCAGACCATCCATTATAGACACATGCTGTATGCTGCTGGGGACTTGCTTTAGGGGCAGCGGCTGCTAAAAAATAATCTGGGGACGACACAGGCACATCTACCTTCTGTGAAAAAAACGTGTATGCATGAACCTCCCTCCCACCATCCCTGCCCTCTAGGTTTTGCAGAGCACCGTTTTGAGCTTCCTGAGTCATATGGCAAATTCCCACTGGCCATCTATTTTACATGTGGTGCGTGGAAATCAATGAAAGTGAAAGTGTCAGTTGCTCAGTCATGCTTGATTCTTTGTGACCCCGTGCACTGTAGCCTGCCAGGCTCCTCTGTCTATGGAATTCTCCAGGCAAGAACACTAGAGTGGGTAGTCATTCCCTTCTCCAGGGGATCTTCCCAACCCAGAGATCAAACCCAGGTTTCCTGCATTACAGGCAGATTATTTACCATCTGAGCCACCAAGGAAGCCCTGTGGAAATCAATATATGTTTTTTTAAAAAAAAGAATATATGTACGCACACAGGACTGGGAAGTTTCTGGAGAGATACACAAGAAATGGCTAGCAGTGGTTACTTCTGTAAAACTGGGGAGATGGGTTGTGAGACACAGAGTTCTAGATTCTATTTAAAACTCTTCTAAACTGTTATTTATATATGAGCATACATCATCTATCTATATCTACACTGACATCTCTATCCAACTCTGTGTGAAACGAAACACAATCTGGCTTCACAAGCCCCTGCTGGTAGTTCTTCCAGACGTGGGGGCTGGCCAGGAGGTGGAGGGATGGGTGGAGAGGACTTACTGGTGTTGTGGTCTATGAAGTAATCCCCGACCTGTGGGTCATACGCTTCTTCCCATCCCAGCGGCAGCTCGTCACTAATGCAGTCAGCAAAGGTGAGCGGTTTGGTGTACCTGGCAAGGGAGAGGAGAAAGAGACTCCGTCAGCCTATGGTTCCAAGAGAGCTGCAGACGTGGCTGCCCATAGCCTCCCTGTCCCTCTGGGCTGGCCCCCCAGATGCAGAAGCTCTGCGCCCCGGCCCCATCGTCCCCGGGAACATGAACGTGTATCGGAGCAGCAGGATAAGGTCACCTGGGAGGGAGGCAGGGAATCTGCTCTGGTCCCAACTTTGCCACCAACTGGGAAGGGATTCCGAGCGAGTCACCTGCCTTCTCTGGGCCTCACTGATACGTCTCTGAGTGAGGGGTCACAGGGAAGGGCTCGAAGGTCGAGCCTGGCTTCTGGACTCAGACTCAAATCTCTCTCTAGCTTCTCCACTCACAGGGCTCTTGGCCCACTCCAGCCCCAGTCGTCCTTCAGGCTCTGTCCATGTTTGTCTTACCTAGAACAGATGTTCCCTCCCTGTGAGTTTGGTCAAACGCAGTATTTCTTTTTTTTTTTTTTTTTGGCTTCCTGGGCTGGTTCCCAAATGCGTGTACCCATTGCTGTCCTTCTCTGTACAATCCAGGCCAAACTGATTTTTTAAACATAACCACCCTCGAAGTCCCCATATTGGGACTTCCCAATTGGGGAGTGAAGTGGTGGTAACCGCTCAGTCTCAGCAACTTTGTCAGATAGACAGACCACCCCACTAAATGGACAAAGGTTTGTCAAGGCTCAAAACATCACAAGCCCTTGGTCCAGCACTTTAGCCAGCATGCAGGGAGCAGGGAATCTGGAAACACTGAAGTAAGCCTGAGTGGCCCCTTTGGATGGCCCGGTTAGTTTCTCCCCATCACTGCATCTGCCTAAAATACACACACATAATATTCTCTCCAGTGTGCTGCACTCCACGGGGTTGCAAAGAGTTGGACACAACTTAGCAACTGAACAACAACAATATTCTCCCTCTCCTGTCTGCTCCCGCCCCCTCCCACTTCTGGAAGACTGAAAGGTTGTGCCTCGATACTCTTTTGACAGACTGGCAAACTGAGGTACAATGCAACAGGAGGAAAGATGAGCGGGATGGGGTCCAGGATTCCTGGTCAAGAGCTTCCCTCCAAGCCATAGGAGATGACTCTCCTAGCCCATGCAATCTCCTTGTCTCTTAAACCCAACCCAAATTAAGCTGAAAGCAAAATATGTGCTGAGATTTCCCTGGTGGTCCAGTGGCTAAGACTCTGTGCTCCCAATGCCAGGGACCTGGGTCCAGTTCCTGGTCAGGGAACTAGATCCTGTCTGCTGCAACTAAGACCCAGCACAGCCAAATTAATTTTTAAAAAAGGAAGAAAAGCAAAATGTGTGGGGGTAAAGAGAAACAGCAAAAGAGGCCCTGGTGGACAAACCCAGTGTGTTAACATATCACTATACATCCAGGGTCTGGTAGACTGAGAACATAGCTACCGACTGAAGGAGTGGATAGCACCAAAGCTCTGTTAATCATACTGCTATATTATGGGAGACAAGGATGAGGCAGAGGTCTATACGATATAAAACAGACTAAGCCCTATCCAACAAGGATTCAGTAGGCATCACTTATTCGCTGTGTAAGTATGGCTTCTTAAGTGTCCCTCTCTGAGCCTCAGTATTTTTATCTAAAATGTGGGGGTAATAACTCTCCAGGTTGTCAGGTTAAATAAAGTCATGATTGTCAAAACATTTAGATCCTGGCGTGAATGAATGCTGAAAGAACATTCTTCTCCACTTCCCAGAAGGGGAAACGGAGATGAAGAGAAAGATGAAATAACACTCTCAGTGTCTACACCAATGATATTCAAGCAAGGCACTCAGCCTTCAGAGCTCCTGCTGTGAACCAGAAGGTTCCCTTGAAAGTTGACATCTTCAGCTGAGCCCCATGGAAAATTCCAAGCCACTGTCTTAAGAGTAAAAAGTGAAGAGATGGGGAAGACACAGGTGATTTCTTTAGGCCAGAAGGCCCTTCATTTGGGAGCATTTATGCTAATCTGGATAAAGTTTCTAAAAAGCTGTCTTCAGCCCAATCCGCCACTACCCGGAAAGCCCTGCCCACTCCAAGACTTCAGAGCAAGAGACCACGTTCCTCAGTTCCTGCTCCTCCTCCTCAAACTCCCGTAAAATGCTTCATTCCCACTTCCTTACGGAGAATGAAGACCAGTGACCAACAGTGAAGTCTCATCCAACGTCATTTCACCTAACACATTACTGAAAGGGTCTCTGAAGGAAAACTCTGCACGCAGGCCTACCCCTCCACAGAAAGTGACTTTCTTACTGAGGACAGATACATCTGGGCAGGGAACAGGAGTGCTTGGGCCAACCACAGTCAGATCCTTCTGGTTCATTCCTTTCCTTGGGTGCATCCCTGAGAAGCCCCACCTACCAGCCCGGTGATGAAGATAGGAATCTTGTTATTTACACTTTGCAACCCAGAAAACCAAGAAGACAAAGATATATTCCCTCTCCACAGCTCCCTGAATCCATGAGTGGATCAAAATTCTTCCCCCCATCCCAGGGTTGGGGCGGGGTTGGGGGCGGTGAGGTGGGGAGAAGAGGAAGGAGAACTTTTCTGGGGGTCCAGTGGATAAAAGTCCACCTTCCAATGCAGAGGACATGGGTTTGATCCCTGGTTGGGGAACTAAGATCCCATATGCTATGGGGCAATTAAGCTCATGTGCCACAATGAAAACCCAGGGCAGGCAAAAAAGATAAACAAAAATCTTCTGTGGGGATGAATTAAATGCTTTCATCAACAGTGCATTTAAGCAATAGAATCTTATGTCCCCCATGATCGGTGATCAATAAATATTTGTGGAATAAGTGAATATGACAATGAATATCTAGGAACAAAAAATAATGGTGTGTTTTATATTTTGCTAACACGGAAGAATGTTCTTAACATACTATGAGAAAAATGACATTGTTGAACAAGAAATGCTTTAGGATATTATTTTAATACAGTATTTTTGCCTGAAATGTGTGTGTGTTTGTAGAAGAGAAGCTGGAAAGATACACATTAAAATGCTATCCTGGTAGAGGGATTTTAACAAGTTTTCTTTTTAATCTTTTTAAAATTAGTTTCTCTGTAATATTCCTATCTCAACTGCAATCAAAATAGTTAATGATGGCTAAATCATGGCCTAGAAAACAAGTCTGTTCCCTCTCTAGGCAGTAGGTGCTTATTTGACTAGTGAGAAAACACACCCAACATCTTGCAGCTGGCAAACACCAGAGGTATAGCCTGAAGCCCCACCGCCTCACTCCAGAACCTGAGCTTTGCTAATAAAAACTGACAAGACCAAGGGAGTCTCAGGATGATCTGGAAGCTATGGCTGAGATACAGATGTCAAAGCTGGGCTGGGGGGGAAATCGGAAGCAGGCAGAAGGCACCTGAGCTGCAGCCTGCTTGCACCTTCAGTTTTCTACGACTCGGTGCAAAGCTACTCAATACATCTGGATAATGCACAATGGCTTCACAAAAAGACAATTAATTGTTCTAAAGTCATTGTAACAAGGGAGTCACTGAGCTCTCTGTGTGAGGCTGGAGATTGG
The DNA here is from genome assembly GCA_006408675.1 of Madoqua kirkii. Lineage (NCBI taxonomy): Eukaryota > Metazoa > Chordata > Mammalia > Artiodactyla > Bovidae > Madoqua > Madoqua kirkii. The sequence continues at coordinate 28,226 of SJYC01014808.1, forward strand.
GGGAGGAGGGGCAGGTCTAAAACACCAAAAATGTATCACTTTTCCAGAAAACCATGAACTTTACTGCTTGTTCCAGCCTTGGACATCAAGAAATCAGACCTGAAATAAACGTTAGCTACAAGCATCAGTCACGTACCTGACACTGGATTTCCTACCAAAGCTGAAACGCTGATTCCCGCCTATGGTGAACATGGACATTGTGCTCAACAGGTATAAAGAGGAGGAATCAAGAGGACCCAATGTTAGCCAGAGGGGGGAGGGGAGACAGCATGGTCTGATATTCGGGCTTCCCTTAAAAGTGATCATGGAGAAAAAACCAGAGGCCTGACATCCTGACTCCTACGGCTCTTCCATGGGAAAGAGAAAAGCTTCTATTGGAAGACTACACAGCTTACAAGAAATCTGGACAGCAAGCTTCTCTGGAACAAATGCCAAGAGGGGGATGAATTATTCAGTGTGCAGGGACGTGTCATTCAGAGAATCAGGATGAAGAGAAGCATTTTTAGCTGTGCAAGGATTTAAATACACACACACATATATATACATGTGCACCCACTCCTCATTCCAGAGACAGGAACTGTCCGTTTAAACCAATCCCCTCTGGGAAACTGTGGGTGCTTCTCTGCCCTGCAGTGTTTCCCCTTGGGCAAGTGCCAAGAATGTGAGCTGGGAAGAGATGTCTGCTTTCAGATGCGGCCAGGACTTGGGAGCTTGCCTGCAACTCACAGCCCCCATCCTCTGATGACGCGATTCACCCCAGTCCTGTCCGGTGCGGTCCCTGCCTCCAGGCTCCAAGTCCTGGGCTGCTGAAAACCCAGATCGTGAAATCAAATGACCCAAATGCTGAAGGGGTGAGGGGGAGTGAGGGAGGGCACCAAGAGAGAACCAGTTCTGCCTCTTCTTAATTACCAGTCTCTGGAGGAACACAAACATTCCTGAATGTTTCGCAACAGGCTCTCCTGGAAGAAGGGGCCCGGATGTGTTGCCTTGGAGACAGGTAGGGCTGTGTGGGATCACCTGTCCGGGAGCGCGGGCCCCTGTCCTCTGTCCAGCTCCATGTCGCCACGACTGGCTGGCATTCGGTATTCAGACAGTGCGTCTTTTCTAAGGAGGCAGCTCAGAGGAGCGGAAAGCCTTCTGCCAAGTCTAACGCTGGGTGGTGATTCTCTTGGGCCTGAAGAACGCGTAGCATATCTTTCATGTTCCTAGTGCTTCCCGAGCAATCTGAATGCTTCCCACAGTAACCTCTTTATGGCCAGCCAGCATGAGGCTGGCCCCCGACCGGGCTCTGCCAGGGCCAGCTGGGCGGGATTGCTTTCTAAAGGGCCCCGAGGACCACATGCCAAGAACTGTCCAAACTTTCAGCTGAACCTCTCCTCTCAACCCCGGGCACAATGGCCAGGCCAGCTCTTCCCGCCCTGGGGTGTTTCACACGCATGGTTCCCAGAGCTCAGGACTGCACAATTCCTGAGGAGGTGCAGCCATCTCCAGACTGCAGCAAAGCCCCAGGCCACGCAGACCCTTGACTTCCACACCTGCTAGGCTGGGGTGGCTGGACGAAAAGTGCAATCTTTGAAGCTCTCTTTCCTTCTTTGAATTCCATTTGGTTTAAACACCTTCATTCATTCCTTAAACAAATCTGGGGATGAAAGTAATCACTGTCTCATAGTTGGTTAGGAGGGCTGAGCACACAAACCACAGCAGAATCTGAACAAACTTCCAGCTACAGAAGTAGACAAAAGGACCCTGCCCTTACAGCCCCGACAGGGAGACATGCCAACCAGTGAGTGAATCCACAGGATCATTTCAGAGATTCATGCTGTTCAGAAAAATACAGCAGGGTAGTGGGATTATGTGGAAGGGTGGGGTAGGTTGGGGCAGTCAAGGGAGGCTTCTCGGAGGAGGTGATCTTGGAAAGGAGACCAGATGGTGGGAAGCATTAGGAATAGCCAGTACAAAGGCTTTGGGGTGGGATGATGTTGCTGTGAGGAACAGAAAAGAAAGCCACATGTGAGCCACATACGTCATGAGGGACGGAGTAGAGATAGACAGGGGCAGATGCTGGGTTTTTAGGACTTTGGGGTCCCTGTTAAGACTTTGAGAGCCATCCTAGTGTTGAGCTGCAGAGGGTGATCCAGAGAGGCTCTCTGATTCACCCTCTCCTCACTTCCTTTCTCTCTGCTTTCCATCAATCCTCCAAGCAACAAGAATTTATTGCCTGGACACAATAGCCTGGCCCCATGCTAGGCAAGACCAGAGCTCAGACATTTGAATAAGCCTTGTTTCTGCCTTCAAGAGCAGAGGGTCTGGCTAGCAGCTGAGGCTTACCCTTAAAGCAGGGAGTAGCTCATCCCTGTGACAGTATGTATGGTGGTTATGCTACCTTGGGCTGCGAACTGTGGGCAATGAGAGGATGCAGAGAGAGTTAATAAGATGCTAGGTCATAGGCTTCCCTGGCCGCTCAGTGGTAAAGAGTCTGCCTGCCAAGGCAGGAGACAAGGGTTCAATCTCTGATCCAAGAAGATCCCACCTGCCACGGAGCAGCTAAGCTCATGGGCCACAACTACTGAGCCTGCGCTCTAGAACCAGGGAGCTGCAACGATTGAAGCCTGCGTGCCCTATAGCCCTGGTCCACCATGGAAGAAGCCACTGTAATGAGAAGCAACGGGAGAGTAGCCCCCACTCGCCACAATCAGAGAAAGGCCCTTGCAGTAACCAAGACCCAACTTAAGCCAGAAACAAAAATGAATTAATTTTAAAACAAAAAGACGCAAAGTCCGCTGTACACATGTGGAAGAGCAAAGGGGTGGGAGAAGGGAGAGACTGAGAGGACGGGGTATAGTCAGGGGAAGCCGGAATAAGGAAGCCATCCACGGAGGATGGTGGTCAGCTCCGGGGCTAAAAAAGAGGCAGGGTAGCTGCTACCCACAAAGGCTGAGGAACTGATGCTGGGGTGAAACCCACACTCTGCCTCTTCCACAGCCACAGGCATGTCACCTAACCTTGTTAGGAGTTTTCTTCTCAGTGAAACTTAGAAGGTCCAATCTCATAAGGGTGTTGTGGGAATTAAATGAGATAACCCATGCAAAGTGCTTAGTACAGGGCCTGGCATGTACTAAGCCCTCAGTAAATGTGGGCTGTTAACGTGAACAGCGGAGAGACTTCTGTCCTCTCCACTGTGAGAATTGTGTTATCTTTCATCTTCAGTTTGTTGGATATGTTCGCTATCACCGTTCTCATCATCGCTGTCCCCATTTTTCATCTCAAGAGATATGAGTGGTGGTTAAAATTCACAAGCTCTAGAGTCAGCCACCTGGGTTGCAAGGCAGGCGGCTCACTTACTGACTCTATCCTGTTGGGCATGAACCCCTAACTTGCCTGAACCTGCTTCTTCATCTGTAGAGTGGGGATACTCAGAGTGACTACCTGGTTAAAATGAGCTATGCTGAGCCCAAGGCACACAGGGCTCCACCCACATTCACTTTCTTATCAGTTAGGTTTTACATCCGTTTCTAACATTAACTCTTGGGGGGGGTGTATTTGCTTTATAACGCCGTGTTCATTTCTACTGTGCAGCAAAGTGAATCAGCTATATATGTACAGATATCCCCTCATTTTTAAATTTGCTTCCCATTTAGGTCACCACAGAGCACTGAGTAGAGTTCCCAGAGAGGTTTTATATTCTGTTCCATGATGAGGCAAAAACCTGTCCATGCTAATAGCCATTAAATCCTGAACTGTATTCCATCACCTCCCTCCCTAGAGGAGCTGGGGTTGATTAAATTCCCTGGTTTTTTGGAAATTAAACCGGAGAAAGTTAAGAGATGACAGCTGGATTGGCTTTGGCTCTCAAATTGTGTACTCCGAAGAAAGCATTTACACCAGCAATTTCCAAGTTCTCTTTCTCTTAAACCCCGCCCTCCCTGTACTCCCCAGACACCTGTCCTGACATTCTGGTTATCCCACCCCAGACATCCTTCCTTCCCTCCTTTGGTTGGGCTGGTTTATCCAGACGATTTCTTGGTCTGGACACTCCTTCCCATTCCTGGAATTCTGCGGGGAGGGGAAGTTCCAGACTGTTCCCCCTACCCGCTCTAGTCTTCAAACCAGTGGCTCACCTCCCCCTGATAAATCTAGCCTTCACTCTGCCCTACCCCCCACTGAGTTCTTGGGATCACACGCCCCAGCCTTGGGTCTATTCTCTTCCTTCACCTCCATCCCCATGTCTCTCTGCCTACTCATGCCCAGACACCCTCCAGCTCACTGACACGGTGGTGACTGTGCTATTCTCCACATCTCACTTGCTGGAATTTAAGATTCTGAGAAGCAAATTACGGGTTAGCAGGGGCAAGTTTGCCTATAGATATGTTTGCTTGTTTACTATACTGTTGTACTTTTGAGAATGGAGTTAGCCTTTTGAAGTCAGCCTCTCACTAGTTGCACACAGCCCCCTCTGCTCTCTAACGTGTTTCTCCTGCATCTTGTCTTATCAAGAGGCAGCCTATGTGCATGCTCAGTTGCTAAGTTGTGTCTGACTCTTTGCAACCCCATGGACTAGACCGGCAGGCTCCCCTGTCTATGGGATTTTCCAGGCAAGGATACTGGAGTGGGTTGCCATTTTCTTCTCCTGGGGATCTTTCCAACCCAGGAATCAAACTTGAACCTCCTTGTGTCTCCTGCATTGCAGGAGGATTCTTTACCACTGTTCTGCCCAGCAAACCCAACAAGAAACAGCACAGAGAAGTCATTAGGAGCACTTTGGAGCCAGACTCTCTGGGCTTTGACTGTCAGTTTCTAGCTCTGTGACCTTGGGCAAGATACTTAAACTCTTGGGCTCAGTTTTCAGACTTGCAGAACAGGAGAAATAATAACATACTGATGGAGCACGCATTCTGTGCCAGGAATTGTTCTAAGCCCTGTACATATATTGACTCACTTGGACTTCATACCAGTGCCATTCAGACCCACCTTACAGTGTTCTCTGAGGATTAGATGAGCTAATGGATGAAACAGCACTTTGGTACACAGTGTGTGCTCAACAAATGTCAGCAACACATTATTATTTTCACTGCTGTTCAAATGAGGCGCCTGATGCAGGAGTATTAAAGAATGCTAAAACTGAATGTGATATCTGGGTTCTGACAGATCAAATCCTTGTTTCATTGGTGAGAAAACTGAAGCACAGAAAGACTTGGCCAGAGCCGTCCAAGGACCCAGTGGCAAGACTGAGACTAAAACCTGGGGACCAACCTCAGGCCTGCATCACTCGTGACATCAAGAGATCAAGTCAGCCTGGTGCTGAGTTTAGCTCCTTTTGAGATGCAGTGATCACCCGAACAGCCCTCAAGAAACAGCTGTTGGTAGTACTGCCCTATTATCTGAGAGGAGAATGATTGCTGGGCCAGAGCCCATGTTAAACATCGGAGTTCCCATTCACGGATAGATACGGCTGGGACATGGGCCCTTCATCTTGCTTGCTTCCTCACTGAAGGGCAATTCTCTTGAACAAAGCACGGGGCAAACATGCTCCCCCTTCATCCAGCTTCTTCAACTCCACTCATTTCCAAATTGGGAATTAGGCTAAAGAGGTTCTGGCCCTATAGGAAAGGCCAAGAGAACCAAATGGAATTCCCAGTTCCATTCTCCTTAGCCATGTAATCCTAGGTGTTCCCTCCCCAGCTGCAAGCCTGTTTCCCCATAGGTCTAAAATAAAGCAGTCAAGAGAATCTGCTCACAGGGCTCTAGTAGTGTTGAATGAATTAGTACCTGGGAACAAGTCAGCAGAGCCCTTGGCATGTGATGCTGAGCAGGCATGCAGAGCTCTTCCTTTTTAATTTGTTTTTAAATTTTTTGCAAGATCTTAGCTCCCTGACTAGGGATCAAACTGTATTCACCCTTGCCAGGGAAGCCACAAGAGCGCCTCCTTTATGAATGTAGGGCCCTGAGGGCACTCAACTCCCAGCTTTGCCCTTTTCTAGTTTCAAGAACTGGGTGTCCAAAGGGTCCTCCCAGGTGCCGGTCTATCCAGGAGCTTCCAGCTAGAAGGACAAAGGCCACCGCCACCCTTCCCCGGAATCTGGCCATTCCTGTTCCTTGAGTTCTGACCCTCACCCCAGCCATGCATCCTGAGGAGCTGGTCCTTCCAGAAATGGAAATGGCCGTGAAGGCTTCTCTGGGATCCTGATCTGTGGCTCACTCTATGACTACATAGTTTAGGCAGAGCACTGGAAGGGGATCTGGGTTTCAATCCTGATGTGGCCACTAGATGAACCAGGCCCTTAGGCAAGGCACTGACCCTCTCTGGGCTTCCTATCTGCAAAACAGAGGAGCTGAAATGTCATGTTTCTAAGGCCCCCTTTATCTTGCCAGTCCTCAAAGTCAAGGGCATTGTGAGGTTACATGAAACAAAACATCTTACTGGACCATGTGTTCTAAGTGAAATAAATCAAGCCTTTTATCTTCACAACATTTCTGTGAGGCCGATAGAGCCACCCTTATTTGACCACCAGGAAACTGATGTTTCAGTGTCGTGTAATAATGATAATACAAGCTAAATCTCCCTGAGTATTTACAAAGTACAGACACAGTTCAGGATGGCACACACAGGCTCTGTCTCAATGATTCTAAGCTGCACATTTGAAAATACATTTTAGCATCTCTGAGACTGGGATGTGTGTGAGCACTCAGACATCTTTCAACAGTGTCAACCAGGCTGCGGTCCTGATGGAGCTGTCGCTGCCCGTGTGTGCGCAGACATCAAAGGAGTCACGGGCTTGGGATGAAATCCCAGAGACAATAGTGGAGCACTTTTAACCCCTAGGAACCACATGGTTGTGGGGAAGGGTGGAGGAGGCAGTGAACAGACATGTTTAGCAACATTCCCAAAGCAGGCGTGCAAGGGAGGCTCCCTCTGCATAGTCGCCTCGCTGGCCACAGAGCCCAGCACCAGAGCCTTTGAGCTGCTCTGTGGGTCCTTTAACAAGGGCTGCACCATCAACACTCAAGGGCTTCGAGGACGAGGATATCAGAAGCACAGACATCAATAATTCTGAGTTAAAAAATGACTCCAAAGAATCTGATTCAAAGTGAGAAAATGGATTAGGAACACTCGAGTTTTACCTTTTTTTAGGGATTCCTTTTTATTTTTGTATGAAAAAAGTAGTATGTGAGTTTTTAAAAAAATCTGCAAGATTTGAAAAGTATGAAATAAACATTCTAGTTAATTTTAAAACATTGGGCCATAATTTAAATGGCAGCATTTTTCCTTTCTTCACTAAGATAAAATAATGGTACATCTTAAAATCAGTGCTAAGTTGATTAGTGTTAATAACCCCAAGCTGGAAACAGTCCAAATGTCCATCAGGAGGGGAATGGATACATAGATCAGTACACGTGTACACTGGAATATTACTCAGTAATACAAGGAACAAACTATTAGCACAAACAATAACACAGATAAATCTCAGAAACATACTGGGCAAAAGAAAGCAGCAGGGGAGAGAGATTATTCTGTATAATTTCATGTATGTAGAATTCTGGAAAATACAAACCAACCTAAAGGACAGAAAGCAGATCAGTAGTTGCCTGGAGATGGGTAGAGGGAGAGAGGGGTTAAAGGCACAAAGAAAGTTTTGGGGGTGATGAGAATAGTTGTTATACTGATTATGAAAACAGGCTTACGCATGTATGTGTGCCTGTCAAAAGTCATCAAATTACATTCTTTAAATACATACACGTTAGTGTGCTTTAATAATTCCTCAACACTGTTGTAAGAAAAAAAATACAAGAAAATCCCATATTTGATATTTTGATGCTACATATTATCTTGTTTAAAATAATCTAAGTACTATTATTAGCTCCATTTTACAGATGTGGAAACTGAGGCATAGGGAGGCAAGCTGGTATATCCTGGGACACTCAGTTTGTCAAGGGGCAAATATAACTGGCTCCAAGTCTCAGCTCTGCCACTGAGTAACTGTGGCTAAGTCCGTTCCTCACTCCATTCCCATCATGAGGTGATGACACAGTGACTGATCACTAAGGGACCTTTCAGTACTGGGTTTCTAACACTGTGACCTGAGGACTTGTCCAAGGTCACACAGCCACAGAGGAACGGTTCCTCCTGGCACCCAGGTTTCCTGACTCTCCTCGATCCCCTGGTTCATATGCACTTGTTCTCTGGACACTCCTTCTGACACCCCCTTGTTGTATACAGCAGTGATTCTCAGCCTTGAGCTGCAACACAATCCCCGGGAGAGTGAGGGCTTGTTAACTCACACAGAGCTTCATAGAGAGCTGTGACCCAGAGTTTCTGAACCTGGAATACACTGAGAATCTGCATTCCCAACTTGCTCCCAGGGGATAACGATGCTTCTGGTCCCAGCACCCTACTCAGGACCCACTAGTGTACAACATCCCCTATCTCATAATTTCAGAAACTTTATCTTCCCTTTTTTAGTGAATTTTTATTGGCGTATACTGGCTCAGTGGTAATGAATCTGCCTGCCAATCCAGGAGCCACAGGAGACATGGGTTTGATCCCCGGGTTGGGAAGATCTCCTAGAGGAGGAAATGGCAACCCCCTCCAGTATTCTTGCCTGGAGAATCCCATGGACAGAGGAGCCTGGTGGGCTACAGTCCATGGGGTCACAAAGTCAGACATGACTGACTGAGCAAATTGCACATAGCTGCTTTACAATGTTGTGTTAGTTAGACAGCAAAGTGAATCAGTCATATGTATACATATGACCCCTCTTTTTTTAGACTTCCTTCCCACTGAGGCCACCAGAGCACTAGCTAGAGTTTCCTGTGCCATATACATAGCAGTGTACACACACCAATCACAGTCTCCCAATTCCCCTTCTCATTCCCCTAGGACCACCAGCAGAAGTGCTTTCAAAGCTGAGCCATGCATTTCACACCGAAGGAATCGTGCCAGAGCCCCGCAGAGGACACCGAATTGCACCCGCTACTGCTCTATGGGCTGCAGAAGCAGGGCGGGCTCAGGTTATTCATGCAAGCAGGCAGGGCCTTCCCAATACCTTCCCTGGATGCTGCGGCTGGGGAAGCACACGGCGGCATAGCTGGGTCATGTCTGAGGATCTCAGAACCTGCAGATGCCCAAGTGTTTGCTGACTGCATCACAGTGGCCGGGGGACCCAGCGCAGAAGCTCGCCGCGCCTGTCCACCTGACTGCTATTTCTTTATTCTCCAAGACCGCAGAGGCCTACGGTGACTGATTACAAAGGAGCTCTGCACGGGAGTTGAAAAGAAAATGGTTTTCACCTCTGAAAAGTACAACTGGAAGGGTTTATGTTTTCCTCCCAGTGTTTCTTTCTAAAGAAGAAAATAAACCCTTGTTCTCTGAAGGGAAGCCCTACCTGCGAGTCAGCGTTAAACACCGGAGGAGGAAGGCGCCTTCAGAGCTGAAGGCGGCCGAATTAAAGTCAGCAGCGAAACAAATAAGCAATTAAAATAGCTATTTTGGGAAGCCTTGGAAAGCAGCAGATACAATATGAATTATTCATTCACGCTGCCAGGATGACTTCGGGGCACTGTCCTCTGTGCCACTGTTCTCTTGCTCTTGTTCATTCAGCCGTTCAAACACAGAGAGGGGACACAATACCCTGCCCTGTGACATGGGCGCTGAGTGACTGTGTGCGCATGTGTGCGTGCACACACACACACACACACACACACACACGCACGCGCATGTCCTCCACAAGGAGGCCAGGTGGCTACTCCAGATGGTGAACCACATGGAAAAGAAACCCACAGGTTGGCAGACACCTTCAGCTCCCGTGCCAGGGGAGAATATATGAATTTCCAATTGGCCCAAGAGGGGTGTGTGTGTGTGTGTGGTCACACAAGCACATATGGCATGGGGAGTGAGTCACAGGCAATCACCTGTGCAGAGCAAGAGGGAATGCATACAGTGTTTCTAATACTTCACAAGCTTCCCAGCTGCTCTGGGGTTGATGTGGGGACTCAGGAGGCAATGGGTGGGATTTGGACAATTAGTTGCACATCACACTGAGCCTACCCAAGGTCTGGACATAAAGGAGGAGTCCCCCAGGCTTGGTGGAAGGGCTCTATCTGGGCTCTGAAGCCATCAGCCCCCTCCTGCTGCCTGACTATAGAAGTAGTGCTGTGATCTCATACCTTATACCCATGCAGGAGACCTTGGACAAGTCCCTTCCCCTCTGTGGGCCTCAGCTTCCACATCAATGAAAGCAGAGATATGAGCTCCATCTTAACTGATCCTTCCAGGTTTGACATTTCATGGTACCATTTTGTCCCAAAAATCTAGCACTGCAGAGATGATTTGCATGCTCCTGTTTTGACCCTTTAGCAAGTCAAAGCTTTTAAAGAATACTAACACACAGTACTTTACATGTGCTACTTGTCATTCAACTCTGATAGCAATCCAGTTAAGTGGTGCCCATGATGCTCTCCTATGGTACACATGAGTACATGGAGCCTCAGAGAGAGACAATGACTGAGAATTTGGATTTAGGACTTAACTATGACTCAGAAAGTGGGTGGAGATAATGGCTCTACATAATTGGGAAGACAGAAGGGGAGTTTTTTAAATACCATAGAATTGAAAACTATCCTCTATAGCTTTAAACTATGAAGTCTGGTAAGAAGGGAAAATTAGGGGGCTATTTTTGCCCTGGCTACAAATATTAAGAATGGATATTAGGAATGCTGTGGGTGAGGCTATGAGAGAGGGGGTGGTTGTCTGGGAAAGATAAAGAAAACACGTTTTCAGTCAAAGTTTTTAGACAAACTTCTAAAAGTTTAGACAACCTAGGAGCAGAAGTCACGGCTGACAAAGGACAGGAGCAGTCAGAAGCACCCAGTTCCTAAAAGACAAGGGGCCTTTTAAAAACTTACAAACTTAACTCGCTGTCTTAAAGACAAATGCACAAATGCTCCCATGACCAGCTGCTGTTCTGACCCGACCCAGGTGGGAAGATTTACACTCAATGATGTTCAAGGCAACATTAGTTATCCTAGGAGGGAAAAAATGTGCACAGCCTCAATATCTGTAGGGAATGAACAGGTAGAAAATTTTGGTTATAATCACTCAAGTAACTGTTTGAAATATATGCTCAGGAAGCATTTTGAATGATAAAAGAGAGAAGGCTTATAGTACAGAATTGAAAAGAAATTTAAAAGCAGGATACAAAACTGTGCATCCAGCATAATCTTACCTGCCTGCACCCAAAAAGGAAAATGACCATAAGGAAAAATGCCAAAATGCTGAGTGTCTGCCTTTCACTGGTGGGGATGGGGTTTGGGCTGGTTGGTTTGTTCATTTGTTTTTGCTGCTTTTATAACCAGTAATAAGGCAAAAACCCCTAAACCACCAAGTATATTTTTCAGCCCTGCTATCCAGAACCTCTTACTCCCTCTTTATAAAAAAGTCATTTGAAAATGAATCCTAATTTTCCTCTTATAGACAAGTTCAGAGTATAGGAAAGCACGAAAATAGTGAATGAAGACAAGCCTAATCAGTAGTTTTGTGATTCCTGTGTAGAAGCGAGGTCACTTCCCTGCATTCCCAATCCAGTTCGACCCCTGGTCAGGGAACTAGACCCCATGTGCCATAACTCAGACCCGGCAGAGCCAAACAAATATTTTTAAAGAAGAAGAAGTGGGGCCATAAAGCAGCATGGCGCCAGTGAGACATCCCAGCACATCTGCCAGGGGAGAAACAGAGGCTGCCCCCTGGGTCTCCTCTCCAAAGCTGGAGACCCCAGAAGGAACCACCTGGGAGCTTGTCCAGAGACTGATGGGAAAGGCCCTGAGGGTATGGGAAAACATTACTAGATACTCTCCCTGCCAACACCTGGGTATGGAGAACCTTGGGAAAAAGACAAACCATTACCAATCACCCCAAAGGAAGTTTCACTGGAGGAGGGCTGCTGCTGCTGCTGCTAAGTCGGCTCAGTTGTGTCCGACTCTGTGAGACCCCATAGACGGCAGCCCACCCAGGCTCCCCCATCCCTGGGATTCTCCAGGCAAGAACACGGAGTGGGTTGCCACTTCCTAGTAGAGGATAATCAACAGGGGGCAGCTTGGAATATTTTGTGTGTCGAACAGAAACTTGATAGAGATCAGGCCACAACCTGTGATAAGACCATGGTTAGAATACTCCACAGCAGGGGCTGTTAAAACAACCCTCACCCCAGTCTCTCTGCCCTGAGAATGTTCTGGCCGAGGAAAAAATGGTAGCAGCTTCCTGCTGGTAAGGACACGACTCCCAGATCACTCAGTGCAAACTGCACGCTGTTTCATGTGATCCGTGCCTTTGTCATCGCTGTTCCTTCTGCCCAGAACTCTCCTTCCTTCCTTCCGCCCTCTCTCCCTCCCCTTCCCCACGGCCCCCTCCTTTTTAAACAATATATGTACTTCTATTATCTGTTTATATATCCACCACTTCCAGAAGTTTCATGAGGATCTGAGCGGTGTCTTACTCAGCGCCGTAACCTCAGCATCTTACATGAGTAGACACTGAGTGAATGTTCACTGAATGAATAAATGTACTTACAAAAGAGCAGAGGAAGAGAGAAATGGCTCCTGGGAATTCCCCGCAGGGTTCAGAGCGAGGTTCTCCAGGTTCCAAGTCAGGCTTGACTCAACAAAGGAATTTGTGAGCAGGTCCTCAGAGTGCCTTTGCATTCTTGACCCTATTTGATTCCCAAATAACCATCACAAAAGCAGCATCGTCACTATCTTGACTGTTCCCCGTTTTACGAAGGAGCAAACCAATACTCAGAGACGCTCCTCAACTGACAGGGCTCCCAAGACCCCGGTTTGTGCCGGGACTGGACCTGGCCCACCGCTCAGTCCCCTCCACCCTGAACTGTCGCGCTGGCTCCCTCCGCGTGTTCCCAGCTGGTAACTGGAGACGTGTACAATTCTCCTCCCGGGTAGTGGGTTACCCCCTGGGTAGCCGAAGGGGGGTCGCCTCCTACTCCTGTGCCACTCTCGTTAGCGCGCAATCATCACCATGCAGAAGCGGAATTGCCCCTGACACACCAGGCCTCGGAGGGCTCTGCTCAGAAGCCCTGGGAGAAGGAGGTGACCCTCAGGGGCGGAAACAACCCTTGTGGATTGTCTCTGAGGGTTGGCTATTCAGGAGCCTCTGCTGACTCCATCACTACACACGCTCCCCAGGTCAGAGCGGGGGTGTGCGGGGGTATGAGGGGGCGGCCTGGGAATGTTCCCATCGGCTGACTTAGAAGACACTTGCCTGATACTCAAGCACTTCAGCTACTTTTCCACAGACGTCAACAGAGTGGCCCAAACCTTAATTAGGTCAGGGGAGCGGGCAAGGCTTTGGGGACCACAGAGGCTTGAGTCCCCACTTGCGAGATCTCGTGCCAGACTCTTCACTTCTGTGGGCTGCACACAGCTGGCTCCCCACCATTCTGCACAGAACAGGGCTCATGAAGTATGCACTCCATCGCTTCTCTCTACTTTTTCTCCTGAGTGAAGCCTTCCAAGAAATATGCTTTTTAAGCTATTTAACAAGTCTGATCAGTAAAAATCATGTGGCAAGATTTCATGGTGGAAAAAGAACACATTTGGGTCTAGTATCAGTGGAAGAGGGCTTCCCTGGTGGCTCAGATGAGAAACAATCCGCCTGCAATGTGGGAGGCCTGGGTTCAATCCCTGAGTCGGGAAGATCCCCTGGAGGAGGGCATGGCAACCCACTCCAGTATTCTTGCCTGGAGAACCCCATGGACAGAGGAGCCTGGCAGGGTCTCAAAGAGGTGGATACAACTGAAGTGTCTTAACATGCATGCACACACGTACCAGTGGAAGAACCAGGCTCCTTCCCTTCTGGCTCACTCTCCATGTCTCACACAGATGGGGACACTCATCCTTGAGTTTCGAGCTTTCACAGTCCATGACCTAGACCTTCAGCAGCTGGATTTCCAAAAGCCCCCAGATGGTGCCCGTTTGTTCTCTTCGAGGTCTCCAAGGAAACCATCACCTTCTTGCTGTCCCTCTTCCGTCTGGCCCTTAGCTCCCCACGCACCCCCCGCCTCTGCCCTTCCACACTGCAGCCCCTTCCTCACTCCTCCAGCTGTCGGCTTCCTCAGCTCTACTGCCTCCTTCCTGCTCACCCCTCACCCCATAGAGAACTCCAAAGAAGTTCAACCTTGTCCGTCTGCTGCTTCAATCCCTTGAAAGTCTGGCCACCCAAACTAGAAAGAAACCCTAACTTTGGCTGTGGCCCAGCCCTCTGCCTATCTCTCCAGCCTTATTCAGTTCCCGGAACTCAACAGCCTAATTCGCACCCCTCAGCCTCAGCTCACGCAGAGCCCTTTGCCCAGGACGCCTCTGCCTGTCCCTGTCCACAGTCTGTCCACCGTTTGCACGGCTGTCACCTTCTGTCCATCAGCTCTCAACCACAACACCATCTCTAAGACGCCTTCCCAGGCAGCCTTGTTGACTGTCTGTCTGTCTGTCCCACTCGCACGGAGCCAGTCTGTGCTCACCACTGGCTCCCTAAGGTGGAGCAGAGAGTTAGCTGATGGCCCTATTGTCTGCTGAATGAATGAGACACAGGACTTGTGAGTATCCCTTTCTCCCCAAGGGGAAAGGTTTCGAGTTTACATTTTTGTCTTTATTTTCCTTTACCCTCCCTCCAGAGACGCAGTCCCTAAGCCCAACACTTACCAAGCCAGCACCTGGACTCCAGCAGAGTCCAGGGCCACAAGCACATGGCCCCACTCCAGGGTGTTATAGGTTTACCCATGAACCCCAGTGCCCTTCGCACAGCCCATGGCAAACTGGAAATTGCCCACGAACAGGCCTTGAGAACCCTCTTTGAGAAGGCTTTGAACTGACAGGGCCAGAACAGTCAATGAGGGAGAAACTCACTGATGGCGGGGACGACATGGGCCTCTGGAAACCTCTCTCTGTGGACTGGCAGAAGTCAGATCCTTGAACTGGAAACATGATGAATACCTGAGGGTCCTATAAACTTCAGGAATTGTAATTTATTTTTGTACCTGCTGCTCATGTCGGGCACACCCTGGGCTCTCATAGGATGGAGGAAAGAATTTTTTTTTTTTAAGTAGGGCTTCCCAGGTGGTGCAGTGGTAAAGAATTCATCTATCAATGCAAGAGACACAAGAGATGTGGGTTTGATTCCTGAGTTGGGAGGATACCCTGGGGTAGGAAATGGCAAGCAACTCTAGCCTTCTTGCCTAGAAAATTCCATGGCCAGAGGGACCTGGCGGGCTATAGTCTGTGTGCACATGTGCATGCTTATTCGCTTCAGTCCTGCCCAACTCTTTGCAACCCCGTGGACTGAGGCTCACCAGGCTCTTCTCTCCATGGGATTCTCCAGGCAAGAATACTGGAGCAGGCTGCCGTTTCCTTCTCCAGGGATCTTTCTGACCCAAGGATCGAACCCAGGTCTCTTATGTCTCCTACACTGGCACGCAGATTCTTCACCACTATTGCCACCTGGGGCTACAGTCAATGGGGTCACAAAGAGTCTGACACGATGGAGTAACTGAGTACACAAGCTAAAATATATTTCAGAAATTTATCGAAATAGTTGAACTGTTACTTTTCCCTAGAGAATAAGCAAACCAATGTAAAAGGATTCTACAATGAACCCTGACTTATGTCTCCTCGATGGTGAAGGTGAAGTCACTCAGTTGTGTCCCGCTCTTTTCGACCCCGTGGACTGTAGCCTACTAGGCTTCTCTGTCCATGGGATTCTTCAGGCAAGGATACTGGAGTGGGTTACCATTTCCTTCTCCAGGGGATCTTCCCAACCCAGGGATCGAACCCCGTTCTCCCCCATTGGAGGCAGACGCTTTAACCTCTGAGCCAACAGGGAAGCTGGTGGTATTGATATTGAAAAACGGAAGAAAACACATTAGCCTTTGGAGGAGCCTAGACTAATGAACAAATACCTTTTACACAGTTATTATGTGCCCAGCACTGAATACTGTATATGACCTCACGTGTGTGCTGTGCTAAGTCGCTTCAGTTATGTCCAACTCTTTGCGACCCCATGGGCTGTAGCCCCCTGGGCTCCTGTCCATGGGATTCTCCAGACAAGAATACTGGAGTGGGTTGCCATACCCTCCTCCAGGGATATGAACTTACAGCCAGCTGGAAATAAACACAAATGTTCATTCACGCACAATAATATATATGAAGGCATGAAAACAACGAAGACATTGTTTAAAATGAAACTTTCATGAAAGGGGCCACAGGATTCAAAGAAAGAAGAGCCCCGCGGGCTGGCAGCTCCAAGGAGGTTCCCCAAAAGGAAGCAGGAAGTAGCCTGGGTCCTGCAGGGCAGCACTGGGAGTAGGCACAAGTAAATAACAAAGTAGATCTTCAGCCTTCACAATGAGACAGGCAAGCGCAGCAGAGGAAACAAAGCGCAACAAAGGGGCTGAGGTTGGCCCAAGGGCTCACAGCTAAGGAGGAACAGCCCCCAGGCCAGGAGGCTTCTGTAGGGGTGGTGCAGTAGCCCTAATTCTTCGGGGTGGAAAGATGGAGCAAGGTCAGAGCAGGGTGATGCCAAGAACAAGGCTGTCACATGTTTGCACATCAATAGCATCTTGTCTCTTTACTTAAGAAGTTCACCTGCAAAGGGCAAGACCTACCTTAGGGCCTGGAAGAAAATTCTAGAAGGAAGAGCCAGGCTAGTCACGGGGCTGCTCTAGGGAAGCCCAGAGAGGAGGAGGAAAGGCAGGCGAGCATTCCCGCAGAGGTGCACCTGGGGTGCCCCAGGGCTGAGGCCGCTCCGAGGGGGCTGCCCTGAGCCCTCTAGACAGGCCCAAAACACTCAGAGGGGTTTCCACATGGGAGCGAGGCTGCTGACGGGATGGATGAGGCATGGCTGTCAGAGCCCACAGGCCTGGATTCAAGTGTAAGTTCACTCACTGATCCGCTGGTAAGTCAGTCACCTCCATAATAACAACAACAGTTCTCATTTATACATCATAACTGTCTGGCAGGTGTTGACCTATGAGCTCCAAGTGCGAACTCAGTTTAATTCTCCCAGCAATCCAGTGAGAAGATACTGTTTGGTGTCATTAAGGATTATTGTCTGTATTTTAGATGGAAGTTGAGGCATGAAGACCTAGAGCCAGTTACTTGAGGTTCTACAGCAGGAAAGCAGCAGAGCTGAAGCCGGGCCATTCATAACACCAATGAGTAAATCAGGGAGTAAAAATATGAATACCTTGCAAAGTTATTTTGACAATCAGAAAAAAAAAAAAAAAAGAGTCTGGAAGACTCAGGAATCAAGCTGGAGCTCAATGAGTGACACTTAAGCAATCACCAGATAAACCCAAAACCCAGGTAAGGCTGGTTGAAGAAAATATCTGCCAAGGTATACTGTATGCTGCTACTGCTAAGTCGCTTCAGTTGTGTCCAACTCTGTGTGACCCCATAGACGGCGGCCCACCAGGCTCCCCCATCCCCGGGATTCTCCAGGCAAGAACACTGGAGTGAGTTGCCATTTCCTTCTCCAATACTGTATGGTTTTCTGAAATAAATGTTATTTCAGTGGCTGGGAGAATATCCTATTTTTCAGATGATGAAACTGATGCTCAAGGAGGTTATCTTGCTTAGGGTCCCAGAGTCAGGAAGCAATAGGAATGGAGGCCAACCGTGTCTCCAGTGTGAGTGCATCTGGAATGTTATTTTTCAAGCCGTGTTGTTTAATGTTTACTGAGTGCTTGCCTGTGCCAGACCGTGTGCTCCGTGCTTTGTGAGCACTGTCTCATTCTATGCTGCCAGCTAGCCTCCGAGGTAGGTGCTCGATGACCGCCAATGCATGGGACAGAGGGGCCCTGGGAAGCCACAGCTGCGGGTTCTGAATCCACAGGGGCTCCTTTAGCTACACCAGCGGCCCCTCCAGAACACCTGGGCAGAGAACGTGGAGCGAGCCCGAGTGTCCTGGGGGAGGGCATGCAGGGAAAGAGCAAGTCACTGGGCAGACACCCTGGCTCAGCTGTGAGGGGAGAGCTGATAAACAGCGCCGTTAGGATCGGGACAAATGCAGAGAGGACACACGACCGGCAGTGGCACTGGGCGCAGGCATAGCACACCTGTGGGTGGGCCTCCGTGCTGCTCTCCAGCCCCTGCCCCCCCACCTGCGATGTCCTGGCCCCTTCTCTGGGGGTCAGAATCCTCCCCAGACTCCTAGGGGCACACCCTCTTCTCAGCTCCCACAGCACTTCACCTGAACCCCTCCTTCTGCCATGCCCTGGCTTGGAGCACTTTGCTTTGTGCCTGCCCTCTCTCCCACTAGACTGGAATTTGCTTCAGGGCAAAGTTTGCATTGGATTCCCTTCTGAATTCCACCAGTATCTCACTTTTCCCATGTGTATACAATGTGATGCTTTTCGGTGGCACACAGGACAGTGTTATGTGGCATACATAAAAGGCAGGACTAGGCAACGGCTCTTTCAGTGAGCAGGTGAACTCCTTCTCAATCCCTTTTCAGTTTTCCAGAATTGATCTAGAATAGAGCCTCAAAGAGCTACCATATGACTCAGCAATCCCCTTCCAGGGCATATACTCTGAGAAAACCACAATTCAAAAAGATACATCCATCCCAGTGTTCACTGCAGCACTACTAACAATAACCAGGACATGGAAGTGACTAAATGTCCATCGACAGAGGAATGGATGAAGATGACCATGGAATATTACTCAGCCACAAAAAAGAAGAAACAGTGTCATCTGCAGAGACATGGATGGACGGTCATACAGAGTGAAGTAAGTCAGAAAGAGAAAAACAAGTGTCATATAGTATCACTTACATGTGCAATCTAGAAAAATGGTACAGAGGAACTAATTTGCAGAGAACAAATTTACAGATACCAAGGGTGGGAGGGAAGGGGGTAGGGGGGTGAACAGGGAGATTGGGACTGACATATATATTCAACTATGTATAAAGTAAATAACTAATGGGAACCTACTGTATAGCTCAGGAAACTCTGTTCAGTGCTTGATGGTAACCTAAATGGGAAGGAAATCTAAAAAAGAGGAGACATTCGTATATGTATAGTTGATTCATTTTGCTATACAGTAGAAACAACACAATATTGCAAAGCAACTACAGTCCAATAAAAAATTTTAAAAGATAGAGTTTCAGTCTGGTGATACAGTGTCTTTAACAACTCCAATACCTGGCAAGCTTCCCTTTTAAGAAAAAGAGATCGAATACAGGTTCAAACCTATCAGCTAGGGACTGATAACATAATTTTGCTTCTGTTGGCTTTTGCCAACAATTGAGAAGTGGGAAACTGCAAAGAGAACACACCTATGTCTGAAAGACAAACTAGAAAGACAGCAGGCTAATGACTGTAGTTTGAGAAACTCTGATTTAACTTGGTACCTGAGATGTCTTAGATGTTAACAAACATGTGTTGAGCAAATAGTTGAGAAATCCAATGGGCAGAAGAATGAGCGAATGGATGAGTGAATGATCATAATGACAGGCTCTCCTCTACTTCCCTACCTCCTGTTCTGTCCTTGGCCAGAGGCGATTCGTCTTTGAGTGGATGAGAGGAGAGCATTTGCTGGAAAGGATTATCACGGGACGTGGGAAAGTCAGTCCAGAAGAGAACTCTCAGCTTCTGTCCAGGTGCCCATCTGGCCCATGTAGACAGCCTCCTTATGGACCAGGCCCTGGGGGCCGCCAGGGGAAGGCATGGAGGACAGTTGGAGCTTTACCACCAGGCACCCACTTCTGCCTCTTTAGTGGGTGTACTGCAGATTTCCTGGGGAAATCACCTCTCTGGGATTCTTAGTCTGTGTACTTTGTTGGGGAGTTGATTTCAGCCTAGCTCTAGAGATAGACATTTGATGTGGGCCTGATCGAACCCCATTCTATGCCCCTGAATGTTGACTCCTGGTTCAGAGGCAGGCAAGTGATCCTTCTGTATGAGCCAGTATGATTAGGTCCCAGGACTTCTGTCTGAGCCATGAAGGAAGAAGGTTCTTTTTGTACTTGTCTTGAATCCTAGAAGCCCGTCATGTGAAAACTGACAAGGAAGTCAAGAGGGTAGCAAGTGCAGTCAGGAGACAGAGAGAACCCAAGAGCTGAGGGCAGTACTGGAGCCTTGGAGCTGACAGCCTCTTCTCCTGGATATTCCCAGTATGTCCCCAATCTACCCCTATAGCATTTAATGTCTAGCGTGCCTGAGGGCCACCACCTCCTGGAAGATCGACCTGGAGAAGCAGGTATTAAGCAGCACAGGTGAAGAGCTGACATTTGGAGGGCCTTGCAAGATGGGGCCCATGTCCTTTCTGCAAGTTAAATGTTGAGTACTGCTTTCAGGAAGCAAAGGCACTAGGGAGGATGCTTCTGGTCACCAAGTTAGGGCTGGTGGAGCTCCTGGTCCAGACCAACTCTTCCCAAAGCAGGAGGGTTTGGGAGAGCCTGGCCCAGTGGGTCGGAGGTTATCAACCCCACTCCCTGCTTGGCCTTCTGTCTGCAAACAGAAGCAAAGGAAAGAAGAGCCAGTTAAATGTGGGGGTGGAGGGGGTGTTGGGCGGGAGGGGAGGAAAAAGTCGCACTCCTTGAGTGCTTGTCACGTTTGTAACAGCAGACCAGGAGGTAAGTCCCAGCTCGGAGCCACCATCTACAGACTGTGTGACCTTGGGCACGTCCTGTGCCAGATGCGCAATAACACTTAGAGGGCTGGTAATGCCTGCTTACAGGCCTGTGCTGGAGGCAAGGCTGCTTGGCAGAATGGAATGGGAGGCAGCAAGCTTTTACAGAGAAGAGGAAAAGGGGGTCTTTGAGCTTCATGTTGGGAAACATTTAAAACCAAAGCAAACAAAACAAAAATAGTATCTTCCCTAGGGACTTCCCTGGTGGTCCAGTGGCTAAGATTCTGCTCGCCCAATGCAGGAGGCCCAGGTTAGATCCCTGTCAGGGAACTGGATCCCACATGCCACAGCTAAACTAAGACCTGGTGCAGCCAAATACATATTTAAAAAAAAAAAAAAAAAAGCAAAACACCTCCCTAGGTTTGTAAGGCAGGAGATGCTGTATACAGAAGGAGAGGTCAGGAAGCTGGCTCAGAAACAGGTGTGCATGGGAAGACCTGGGCAGGGGTGCCAGAAACCTAGGCGCCTGAGAGCACCGGCCCTCTGTGAGTGAGTGAATGACTCTGCAGGTCCCTCTGACAGTCATCGGGCCTCGGGAGCAAAGGGCCTTTCAGAAAGCATCATGTCCGGGCCTCTCACTGTGGAGAAGGGGAAAACGACGCAGAGGGAGTGAAATCGACGTGGCTATGGTCACTCGATGGCAGAGCTGAGAGGAGGAGCCAGCTCATTGCTCCAGCCACCAGTCCTAGAACTCAGGGCATGTCTGTTAGCCTCTCCATACCTCAGTTTTCTCTGTAAAATGGGGATAATAGTTCCCCCCTCACGGGGGTGGGGGGCTCACAGGACACAGAGTATATAATACTGGGCAGTCGCTCAGTTGTGTCCAACTCTTTGCAGTCCCACAGACTGCAGCACGCCAGGCTTCCCTGTCCTTCACCATCTCTTGAAGTTTGCTCAAACTCATGTCCACTGAGTCAATAATGCCATCCAACCATCTCATCCTCTGTTGCCCCCTTCTCCTCCTGCCTTCAATCTTTCCCAGCATCAGGGTCTTTTCCAATGAGTTAGCTCTTTGCATCATGTGGCCAAAGTATTGAAGCCTTAGCTTCACCATCAGTCCTTTCAATAAATATTCAGGGTTGATTTCCTTTAGGATTGACTGGTTTGATCTCTTTGCTGTCCAAGAGACTCTCAAGAGTCTGCTCCAACACCACAGCTTGAAAACATCAATTCTTCAGTGCTCAGCCTTCTTTATGGTCCAACTCTCACATCTGTACATGACTACTGGAAAAACCATAGCGTGGACTATACAGACCTTTGGTGGCAAAGTGATGTTTCTGCTTTTCAATGTGCTGTCTGGGTTTGCCATACTGGTCATTAGGTCTGGCATATGGAAAGCAGTTGAGGCACATTAGCTATTAGAATTTTCAGACCACTCTGAAACCTTCCATCAGGAAAGAAATTCCTTCCCACATCCCCAAGCAAAGAATCCAAACAAGTTTGAGGACTAGACACCCCCAGCCCCTCTCCCAACCAGATTCCTTCCAGGCCAACTTCAGGAAGGGCCCTTTCCCGAGTGGGTCAGTTCTGTCTTTCTTTGTGTTTCCCAAGTGGACCCTAACCAGACAACTCTTCCTCCATCCTCCCAGTGCCCAGCTCCCCGGAAGGAGCCTCTGCTGTTTCCTCCTTGGAGAAGCCCTTGTTTGTGATGGCAAGTCGGCGACGCTCTCCTCTGGCCATCTAACATCGCGGTGGGATAAAGGCTGGCCTGTGCTCCCAGCCAAGCTCTCACCCCACCCCGGAACTTGCTGAGAGGTGTGCTCCATGAGAGGGACAAAGCTGCGAGGCCCTTCCCTCCGCCAGCAATGCCAGCAGCTCTTCCCATCCGGCCGTGGATTAAAGGAACCTGGGTAAGTGCCCAGGTGGAATAAAGCCTGCAAACATCCTGGGGACGTGCCCCGCCTTGGCAGGAAGACAAGAGAGGGGGTGACGGTGACGGCTCGGGTCTCCCTGAGCAGCACCCTCCCCCCTACCCCATCCCAACAGCACAGTCATCCTTTCTGCTCAGGACCAGCCTGAGTGTGCCCGGCACCCATCCCTTCATCACAGCACCGCCCATCTGTCCCATGTGGCGACAGGAGGACCTCACTCATGAGGATAAAGGAGCTCAGGCTTGCCATGTGTCTGCACCGTGCCTGGATACAGCAGGCGCTCAAGACTCTCTGGTGAGAGGTATGGTGAATGCTTAAGTCACCACTGCCTCCAGACCAGGTTAGATCCCAGCCTGATTTCCAGTGACTCACAGCATTCCCCTGGAGATGGTGACCTCCCCAGGGCAGGCGCCAGGACAGTTCAGACCGCTGCAATATCCCCAGCGGACAGTGCCCAGAGTGAGGCTGGTGTGTATGATGACTATGCATACATAGGGATTTGATCTGGGGACTGATTTTGCTTGCCAATGACTTTACTGAAAAATCACCATCAGATTTTACCCAGGCTAATAAATGAAATGGAGCCCCATGTGGATTCCTTTGCCCTGCCTTGATGCTTGAATGGAGGGTGTACTTGGGAAAATGAAGCCTATGTTCAAATCAAGCCACACAATGACAGAAAGGCAAGAAGGGGCGTTTCAGGTCTACTTTAGCAGGGTATCCACAAACAGGTCCCTACAGAGCGCGCGAGGGCTTCACAGGCCCTTTATCTCAGCAGCGGCTCTCAACAAAAGGTGTTCGGAGACCCTAGAATCTGGGGCACTCAAGTCTAGGCTCCCTCTCCAGGCAAGACAAGGGTGGGCACTGCGGGAGGCAAATGGGAAGTTAGGAAGGGACCTCAACATGGTGAGTTGAAAGAGCAGTCCCTGTGGAACCGCTTTTCCCCTGGGGTCTGCCCCAGAGGGAGCGTGGCTCAAACCTGTTAAATCAAGAACTCCCCGCATCCCAGGTCCCAGGAAACAACGCTCAGCCCAGGGCTCCAAAGCTGCCATCTGACCTAGGGAGCACTTGGCCTTGGCCCTTGGGGAGGACCCTTGTCACTCAGTGGCTGGTCCAGGGGATTGGGGGTAATGATCAATGCCTGGGGGTGATTTCAGAGGACCCCATCAGGAAAGGAAGGAGCACTTTGAACATAAGCCCAGTGTCACAGACCAAGCCCTCTGCACAGCACCGCTTACCCTACATCTCCATTCCCTATCGCCACTGCCCTGGGACTCCCATGAACATTTAGAATGTGTGGCCAGCGCCTCCCAGTCAAAGGAAAAGCAGCTGGGGCCAGGAGAGACATAGTGTCTGACTTAACCACACAGCACTGCTAAAATCCTTTTACAGGGACTCACCATCCATTGTCACATTAAAAAAATAAGGCGCGTTTGGCAATCACTTCTAAACCACCACCAATTTATGGAACAGTCTGAAAAGCATAGCAGACCTAGGCCCTGGGAGGTCCCCAGCTTTTTAACTAATTCTAACTTGCCGCACAGGTTTCTCAACAATGGGAAAACTGAAGCCCTTTGAAGCCAGCTGAATTCCTTTGCTCAGAGCCAAACAGGAGGAATTCCAGTGCATTCTGGGTATACTGATTCTCACGACAAGGATTCCGGGTATGCCCATGGCATGCAAGGTGTATGCTGCCTTTTCACAGTGTTTCTGCACCTCCAAAATACAGATGCCTAGCCTAACTGGGGAGAAGGCAATGGCACCCCACTCCAGTACTCTTGCCTGGAAAATCCCACGGACGGAGGAGCCTGGTGGGCTGCAGTCCATGGGGTGGCTAGCAGTCAGACACAACTGAGCGACTTCATTTTCACTTTTCACTTTCATGCATTGGAGAGGAAATGGCAGCCCACTCCAGTGTTCTTGCCTGGAGAATCCCAGGGACGGGGGAGCCTGGTGGGCTGCCGTCTTTGGGGTCGCACAGAGTCAGACACGACTGAAGCAACTTAGCAGCAGCAGCAGCCTAACTGGAGCCCACTAGAACTTGTCCATCCCATGCCCTTTTCCTTTCTGCTTACATGGGACACAAGGCACCTGCCTGATTAATTTCAGGAAGGGAACTGGAGAGTTAGGGTGGTGGCATCCGAGCCTTCAAGTCCAAGGCTCCTGAAGGTGTGTGTCTCTCTTGGCCGTGGGGGTTGATTAAGAGATGGGTCAGTCATTTCTCCCTGCCAAGGTGCTGTTGGGGTGGTCTCATGCCAGAGTCCTGAATGCTGGCAATACTCTGGTTCCCAACCTTGAGGTAGCTCTCCTTTCTGCTGTAACCTTGTTTATGTTAGACCCTGGACTTGGATGTAGAGTGTCCCCAACGTTGTGAACTGCATGCAGCTCCATGGGAAAACACAGCCACAGATGAGTAAAAAAAATTCTGGTGAAAATCATGAAAAACAGTACTCGGTAATAATAGCAACACCTACAGTAAACTCCAGGCACTAAACCAAGCTCCTTACCTTAACTATCTCCTTTCATCTTCATTAAAAACCCTATGAGTTAGGGGTTATAACATTGTCTTTTTTACACAGGTGGGAAAAACTGAGACTCTGATGATGATCTTGTCAAGGGTCATACAAATTGTACTAGTAAATACTGAGATTTTAACCCAAATGCAGGGCATGTCCCTGGCACTCCAGTGATTAAGCCTCTGTGCTCCACTGCAGAGAGCACACGTTCATTCGCTGGTCAGGGAACTAAGATCTCACATGCTATGTGGCACAGCACCCCTGTCCCCAAAATTACAAGTGCTCTGACTCCACAGCCCACACTCTTAATCATGAGAAACTGGATTTTATCTCAATGTCTGTACACAGAGGGGCTTCTCAGGTGGCTCGGTGGTAAAGAATCAGCCTGCCAGTGCAGGAGACACAAGAGATGTGGGTTCAGTTCCTGAGTCAGGAAGATCCCCTGCAGGAGGAAATGGCAACCCATCCAGTATTCTCACCTGGGAATTCCATGGGCAGAAAAGCCTGGGAAGCTACAGTCCATGGGGCTGCAAAGAGTTGGACATGATGGAGCAGAGCATAGGGCAGGGTATGTAGAAGACCAATTTGGGAAGCAAGAGTCACCTGATCTGAACATTTAACCCATGAACTGAGCACTAATAAAATCAGTGCCTACTGAAATATCACTCCCTACCTAACATCCGTGTCCAGCACAGACCTTAACATTTCAAGTCAGCAACCTACTGGGTTAGTTGGATGTTGACAAAGCGATGCAAAGATAATGTGCAGCATCTGAAGGGGAAATAACTAATATTCTAAATGATGCAGCATTTCATGAAGTCAATGAAAGTGATTTGGAAGAACTAGCAGTTATACCCAAGGAGTGGCAAAATCCCTGGGTTAACAAGTGAGGGGAATATCCAACAGGTTCTTCAGAACAGGAGAACTCTGATGACAATAGGGATCCGATAAGACTCTTGGGAAATTGCTGGAGCTCTTGCCAATATTTTGCAAAAATGACCTTTCTTATACATCTGCTGGGAAAGTTAAATGGGAGGAGAAAGCTGTGCCTTATAGCTGTTGTTAACCATGTCAAAACAACTACACAAAAACTAAATCAACACTTCATTTTTACTAAGAACTGGGGCATGGTTGCAACTGCAACTTAAATTTTGCTAACCACAACATAAAACCCACTTATGGTCCAGACTGTTTTTTGTCCAAAGAAAGACCTACTAAAATCTTTCCCCCTCAATATCCACTATAAATTTGATCTCTGTTTTAAGTAGTTTCTCTTCTAAGTGAAATCTCTCCTTGAACTAGGAATCCCTGTGCTCCTATGTCAAGCCCTGCTGACCTCCTGCCATGGGAGACCCATCGCCAAGAGCTGAGCAATAATCTCATAGCCTCAGAGAGGCAGAGAGCGCCTCACTGTTCAGAGAACCTTCCCATCATCTGTTTCATCAAATGCCTTCCAGAGCCCCAGAAACTAAGTAAACTGTGCCCTGTACTCCACACGCATATATCCACTTCACAGTTTACAAAACGGACCACTCCTACGATCTCACCTTGACCAACAGGAACACTGTGCCAGGCAAAAATAACACTCACACATCACTCGTGAGAAATGGAGGTTTAGATCAAAAGAACATGCTCGAGGTCCCCTAACTCACTGGTGGCAGCTTCAGGACGAAAATCCAGCTTGAAACCTCTTATTTTTTACCACATGACACCTGGTTCTCGCAAACTTAGAAAGACAAGTGAAAATTCTGCTGGCTAATGAACAGTGTTTCAGGCCAGAGAAGTCTTTTGAGAAACTATCTGCTTTAAAACACCCAGACATATCTCCTTTCCTTTCACAGAAACAGCCCAAAGTCTTAGAGCAGAACGGTGACAATGAACACATTGCCACTGCTTTATAGGGACTGTTCCAGGTGGAAGAAAAAAAGACCCAGAGGAGCTCTAGTTCAAATGCTTATCACAATTACCTTGGAATTTTTGGAAAAATACGAATGTCCAGGTATTGCTTTTTTTTTTCCTCCAAAGCTCCAGCTGTGTTTCTAAGGAGCAGCCATGTTTAAAAACAACTGGACTCTATGATGACCTTTTACTTTTTTCTAGTTTGTTTCACTTTTTCTATTTCATATTCAGTGCCCCCATTTCACTTAGTTCCTGTTCTTCAATTTCTCCATCTCTCTCTCTCTTTATGTTCTTTCTCAACCCTTAACAAGCATAGTAGAAAAACTTTTGTATACATATATAAAAACAGTATGTATAATGTATATATTTTAGAAAACTTATGAACTTTTGCCTAAGAAATTTATGACACTTTGATTCCACTTGTTTGACTTGGTGTGAATACAATGCCAGATTTCTAATTTAAAAAAATAGATATGTCATAAGCAACAAATGTTTACTGTATAGCACAGGGACCTATAGTCAATATCTTGGAATAACCTAGAGTGGAAAATAATCTGAAAAATAATATATGTGTATATGTATGACTGAACCACCTTGCGGTATACCTGAAACATTGTAAGTCAACTATACTTCAATAAAATATGTATGTTAAGAAAGGAAATGCTTAGGACGCAGGGGCCTTGCAAGATACTTACAGGCAAAGGTAGCAGTGTTCTCAAATTCCTAGCTGTTCCAAAGGAGAAGCACGTGAATTATTAAGAAACGCCTACCGTGGAAGACTGAGCCTTCTATTTGGGTGCTGGCAAAACCTCTGAGGTCTGAACTTCTGAGGACGAGAAAGAAACACCTGGTCACCAATGTCTTTGCAACCAGTTGTGTGCCGCTGCTAGCAAGCACCTTGGCTCCTTGACCTTGGGTAAGTTACTTCCCCCTGTGAGGCTCAGTCTTTCTCATCTATGAGGATCAGCACTCACAGCTGTTTGAAAAGCACATGAGATAACGTGAGACACACAGTGAGCCCAGTGCTAGCTTTGCAGTAAACGTTCAACGCACAGAGGCTGTCACGGCCATAGCCAAGCGCCGGGCAGGTGACAGCGCTCGACAAATGTCAGGCCTCGCCACCAAGAAGGTGTTTCCATGCCCCCTATCAAGGGGGCTCCACGGCCTTCAAAACCACGACTACAGGTTTGTGCAAAGAGAAGAGGGGTGAAGACTGGGCAAGTCGGGGACAGGAGTCTCATCCCTGCAGTGGGAGGTACATGCAGGGCCCCTTGTTCACAGGACAAGAGAGCCAGTCATTCCTTGGAGGGAACAACAGGGAGAACTGCTCAGCATTGGAACTGAAACGCCGTTGCTTGTTGCCTGGCCCGGGGCGCAGGTTCTTGGCAGCGGGCACCTGAATAAGCCTGACTGCCCAGAGGGCGGCAATGCCCAGAGGCTCCACGCAGTGCCCGCGATCCATGCACGGCATGGTCAGCTCTTGGCCACGCCTGCACCCACTTGCTCTCGGCTTCCCATCCCTCACTGGTTTCCTTAGCTGAGTTTTCTGGGCTTTTCCTCATCTACCCTTTTGAGTTCTTCCAGAAGCCCCTCTTCCATGCAGCAGAATCTGGTCCCTGCGTCCCTTTTCTGCCTCAGTGTCTTGACCTCTGAAAGCCTTCCCCAAACCCTCTGCCTGCCGGCAACCACACCAGGGTTAGTCTTTTTAGTAGCTGTGCAATTTTCAGTGTCTCCACTAAGTCTCCGGGAATCTCCTGCCTGAACCTGTCAGCACAAATTGAAGCCCATACCTAATTTTACTTTGTGCATCACTGGCTGAACTGCAAGAACCTCCGAGGCAGGGCCTGTGGCATCTGCCTCTGGGGTTCACCCTCAGCCCCTAACACTGTGACAGACCCCACCGAGTGCTGGCCACGTACCTGCTCAGCTGTTGATGCCCTGAGTCTGGCTCAGTGATTCTCCCCTGCAAGATCTGTGCCCTGGTTGAGCTTCATCAGCCCTAGAAACTATCACCATGATCTGTTTCCCCTCTCCCTTCCTCGGCTCCACACAATTCAGAGGAAAAGCAGGCCAGCTGGACTGGAGCTCCATCTGATCTTCCCCATGTCTGAAAGTCGCTCACAGCAGACCACCACGGTTCCCCACACGCCTCCACTGACATGCCCTCACGCAGAGGGGCCCTTTCCACGGTCTGATGAAGCATTTGGATCCAGCGCCCTGGGGACAGGGAGCTGCTTCCTCCCATCAGTTAGTCTTAGTGGCCCAGTCGGGTCCAGCTCTTTGTGACCCCATGGACTGCAGCCCACCAGGCTCCTCTGTCCATGGATTCTCCAGGCAAGAATACTGGAGTGGGTTGCCATGGCCTCCTCCAGGACTTCCTCCCATTACAAAGGTTGGAGTCCAACCCTGGCAGGGAGCAGCGGGGCTGTGAATGAGCCTGGTGGTCATAGTTAACTAACCCCACCTAATCCCCGCCCACCTGCAAAAAAGGAGTGGGCTCAAACGTTGCCAGTAAGAGGACAAGGGCTCTCTTCTGCCGCCTGTGGGTGAGTCACCCTGTCTTCTTCTTGGCTCACTTAAGAAGGGGTCGGGGGGACCTGGCTGGCCAAACCCTCAGCAGGCATATATATCTGGTGACTGACAACTTCTTTTTTCCCCAACCCAGTTCTCGTCAGCACACGACCTCTGGACCCCTTTGAAGAGGAATGGCTCTTCTCCCCCATGTGAAAGGACAGTTATTGGGAGGGCAGGAGATGAAAACCACCACCCCAGGTTTTAGATCTGAAGCATCTCAGCCTTTTGATGCTTCAGATGAGAGGTGGGGACTGAAATCTGGGTCTCCCCGACTGAGAGAGACACATCAGTACTATCCGAGAGCGGGATGTGTTCACGCCTGGTGCTTGCACTGGAGGGAGTCTTCTCAGTCAGCACTGTCCCTGGGACTGGACATCCATGGAGCCCTGAGCCGACTAAGAGGGCTAAATAAAAGCTAAGTAAATGCCTGGCCTCTGAAGGATATATGCTCAACTGGCCCTATCCTGGAGGGCTCGCACCCAGTCAAGGCTGCCCTTCCCTTCCCTCCATCTCTGCCTGGTTAGCACCTCTGCCTCCTGCAGCTCTTAGCCTGTGAAGGCATGCAGCCTTGGCCTTAGCCCCCAGCGAGGACACATCCCAGGGCCTGCCAGCCCACCCACCAGACCCGGAACTCCACTGTTACAGCTGTCACACCCGCTGTTCCGTGGCATCTTTGGCTATTGCACTGTGGTCTCCCAGTAAGCTTCATGAGGGCTGAGATGCGTCTGTCCGCTTTGTTCCCCTGGCCCCCTCTCTCCTGGTTCCTTTCATAGTAGTTGCTACATAGGAAGCTCTCCATGGAGCTTCCTCTGGGGCTAGGGTGCCTGAATTCTGGTTGCAGCTCTGTTAAACCCTAGCTGTGGGGCCTAAATTCTGGTTGCAGCTCTGTTAAACCCTAGCTGTGGGGCCTAGGCAAGTAATTTAACCTTTCCAGGCCTCAGTTTCCTTACTTATAAAATGAGGTAAGAGTAGTACTTACCAGGGACTTCCCTAGTGGTCCAGTGGTTAACAATCCACTTTCCAATGCAGGGAACACAGGTTCTACTCTTGGTCTGGGAACTAAGATCCCACATACTGCAGAGCAACTAAGCCCACATGCAACAACCAGAGAGCCCACACCTTGCAACTAGAGAAAGCCCGCATGCTGCAACAGAGACCCAGGAGAGCCAAAGGAAAGGGACAGTACCTACCACATATCCCAAAGAAAGTCAAACTTATATACACCCAGAGCTTGTAAATGAATCTTCATAGCAGCATTATTCATAATAGACAAAATGTTGAAATGACCAACTAGCTATCAACTGATGAATGGATAAATGTAAATCCATACAGAGGAATATCATTTGGCAATAAAAAGAATTAAGCACTGACACAGGATTTAACAATTTGAATAAACCTTGAAAACTTTAAGTGAAAGAAGTATGACACAAGAATCCACATATGGTTCTATTTATATGGAATGTCCAAAATAGATAAATCTATAGAGACAGAAAGTAAATTAGTGGCTGCCCAGGCTGGAAGAAAGAGTGGGAAGAAATTGATGTGGTGATCGCTAAGGGAAGCTGGGTTTCTTTTTAGGGTGATAAAAAATGTTCTAAAGCGACTGGGTGATGGTTGCAGAACTCTATGAACACTTTAAAAGTCATTTAATTGCACACTTTAAATGGCTGAACTGTATGGCATTTGAATTATATCTCGGTAAAGTGGTTTAAAAAAATCATAGATACTATCTCATAGTATTGTTTAGGTGATTAAATGTGTTACTTGTGAAATGTTACTTAAACTAACTGTGTAGTAACTAATACTCATTAAACCTTGATTATATGCTAAGCACTTTACAAAGAGTACATTGTTTCAACCTCATAGTTCAGAAAAATGCTCACACACTTTACAGATGAGGAAAGCGAGGCTCGCAGAGATTAAGTAATTCACCTTACACGGCTGGGAAGCACCAGAAGCAGGTGAAACCCATATGCTCAGCCATCACATACAGACAGAGCAAGGTTCCCCAAACCCTGGGGTTCCCCGAACTTGAATGTGAAGCCACTTGGCAAAAACTAGCAGCAGTGGCATCAGATGCCAGCCCCGCAGGCCCTCAGAGCTACTCGCTGGCGTCCTCTCCCTGCAGGCAGCTGGCTGTGGGGCAGGGCGCTCCACCCCAGCCCCGGCCCTCCGTTCTGGGGAGTCTGGTCTCTGCCAGGGGCCCGACGGCCCCTCTGATCCCCAGCTCTCACAGCATCTCTGTTCCTGTAACTCCAGCCCTCCTCACACCTGCCCAGCCTCTCTGCAAGGATTCCCTGCAGCCCTTGGACCTTCCGATGCCCAGGATTGGTTTCTTAGCACCTCTCAACATTTTTTAAAAGTCTTTATTGAATTTTCCTACAATATTGTTCCTATTTTAGGTTTTGGTGTTTTGGCCACAGAGCAGGTGGGATTTCAGCTCCCCAACCGGGGACTGAACTCTCGCCCCCTGCATTGAAAGGCAAAGTCTTAACCACTGGATCAGAGGAGTCCCTCAACATTTTTAAAACTGGAAAAATCCCTTCCAATTCACACTTTATAAATCTTAAATAAATAAACAAGAGCATGCCACATCCTTGTTACAGGCTTTCCACAGCTCACTGTGTTTAGAATGAAATCAACCACCCTCTTGCCCAGGTGTGAAGACCCCTCCTGACTGGCTCCCCAGCCTCCTCCAGCTCCTACCACTTTGTCCAAGGCTCCCTACACTCTGCCACCATGCACATTTCAGATCACTTCAGGAATCACTCCTCCTCTCTCTGCTTGGCTAGCTCTGGGTCTCCAGACTCCAATTTAACTGTCCTTCCCAGAGAGGGCTTATCTGACCAGAGCCATCTTAATTAGGTCCCCCTATTAATTCTCCACCAGGGCACCATTTTATTTTCTTCCCAGAATTTACAACAACAGGCAGTTATATGTCTGTTTCTTTGTTTGGTCATTTAATCTCTGTTCCCCACCCCCAAATTCCCCATGACACACACTAGACTACCTGATCCATGTGGGCAGGGACCAGGCCTACATCATGGGTGCTTAACATAGATTTCAGGGTTTCTTTAATTTTTTAAAATTTATTTATTTTAATTGGAGGCTAATCACTTTACAATATTGTAGTGGTTTTTACCATACATTGACACGAATCAGCCATGGGTGTACATATGTCCGTGTTCTGACCCCCCCCCCCCCCACCTCCCTTCCCATCCCATCCCTCAGGGTTGTCCCAGGGCTCTGGCTTTGAGTGCCCTGTTTCATGCATCGAACTAGGATTGGTGACCTATTTCACATATGGTAATATACATGTTTCAGTGCTATTCTCTCAAATCATCCCAACCCTCGCCTTCTCCCAGAGTCCAAAAGTCTGTTCTTTATGTCTGTGTCTCTCTTGCCATATTGCATATAGGGTCATCGTTACCATCTTTCTAAACAGGGTTTCTTGACTTTGGCCTTCACCTGAAGCCTCTGCTCTCATCTGGGCGCAGATAACTCTTCATGATATGGGAAGAATTGCTTTGTGCATTATAGGACGTTTGGAAGCATTCCTGGTTTCTAGCCATTAGATGCACACTCACAACTGTGACAACCAAAAATGTCCCTGGACATTGCCAAACGTTCCCCAGGACAGAAAAGCTGTCAAAATCTTCTCTAGTTACGAATCACTGATGTAGCTGTTGAAAGACGAAGTCAAAAGTAAAGATAAAAACCATTCATCTCAAGTGCCATATGGTTTGACAGGAGGGTGTTCGGATACTCAGCAGGGCTGTTTACCACCACACATAAGAATATATGGGGTAAGACTTCCTGGGTGGTCCAGTGGCTAAGACTCCATGTTCACAATGTAAGGGGCCCTGGTTCCATCCCTGGTTAGGGACGTAGATCCCACATGCCATAACTAAGAGTTCACATGCCAGGATTCAATGCAAGATTCCATCTGAAGATAGGGCTCCATGATTAAAAAGTGTTTGAAAACCCCTGACGAGAGTCCAATGTCCTTGTTTATAGACGATGAAACTGAGGAGCAGAGAGAGGCAAACTGATCTAAGACATATAGACTTCCCAGGTCCCCTAGAGGCAGAAAATCAAGGACTTTGCAGGTGGATGGAACTGGGTTTGAATCCTGGTTCTGTTGCCTGATGAAGTTCTCTAAGCCTCAGTTAAGTAATTGGAGAAGTGCAAGTGATCATATCTCCTCGTCAAGTTTTGTGAAGTTAGGTGAATGGATGTGAAGTACTAGGAAGACTATACCTATACCTGGTCAGGTGCTAGCTGCAACTTGGAGACAGCACAGACATTAGAACAGAGGCGTGGAAGCTCCTAGACAAAGCTGTGTTCACATACGGGCACTTCCACACCCAGCTGTGTGGACGAAGCCAGGTCTTTCCACTCTTTGAGACCTAATTCCTCATCTGTTTAACTGGCATAATAATCTCTCACTTACAGGTGTGCTGGGAGGACCAGATGAAATGAAGCAGGCGAAGTGCTTAGCACATTTCCTGGGGACAGCAAACACCTGCCATTGTTATCAGCCTGCTTTTTTTTTTTTCAATGTCTGTGATATCTTGTTTGGGAAACTGCAGCTAGATGTTCTGCAACTGCCCAGGGAGTATGCTCCTGCAACCTTACCTCCTCCAGACTGTGCAAGGCCAATAAATCTTGGAAGGCACACCTGTACCAGAAAGAAGTAGTTTTGGGTGATGAATGGAGCATGACTTAGAAGCTCCCACCTCGTAGCTCCCTTAGAAAGAATGTGTTGCTTGATTGCCTCTTGTAAGAGAGAGGGGGCAAAAAAAAATACAAGCAAGAACTTCAAGGTCAGGTTCACTTCCCTGCAGGCTCCTCCTGGGCTGAAGTGAAATTTCAAGAATGCAGCCTCTGGGCCCAGTTTACATTCCCACCCTCTCGCGTATCCAGGATACCAGAGGGACCTGTCGCATTCCATCCCACCAATCAGCCTCCTCGGTCACATCCTGCTGGGGGCGGGGCCAGCCACTGGCTCTTGGGAGAAGCATCACTGCTTAGCAGGAGGGTCAGCCATTCATTTGTTCCACACATGTGTTCAGAGCTTATCAGGGCCAGGCACCGAGGATGGAGTTCTATAGAAAAACAGCCTGACCCCTTGCCCTCGGGGAGCTTGCAAGCGCCTCAGAGAAGACAGACGGTCACACAAATACTGTGAGCAGGTCTACAAAGCTGTAGCACGCAGTGGCATAGTCGGCGACTGTCTGTGGGGGTTCCATTGAATAAGTGAGAATTAAGTAGAGAGCCGAAGGGTAAGCAGGCATTAAAAGGTGAAGTGAGGAGGGAAGAAGGGTCCGAGTAGAGGGGCTAGTGCGTGCAAGCAATGCAGAGTCACCAGGCCCTGGCACACCTGTGGTCAGAGTACAAGGCGGGGTGGAGGGGGGAAGGAGCGGGCAGGAGACGCAAAATCAGGGTCAGACTTTTGTTCCATGTGCCATGCATGGTAGAGCCTCAGCAGGTCTTGTTTCTTTCCATTTGTTTTGGCTTTTTTGGCTGTCTCATGCAGCCTGACCAGGGATTCTCCACATTTGGAGCTCAGGGCCCTAATCACTGGACCACCAGGGAAGTCGACACCAAAATGCTTTTAATGTGGGGATGGCGTGATCAGACTGAGTCTCTATAAAAATTATAGATTACATTATATATATATATATATATATTAAGATTATCTTGGACTGTGGAGTAAGGAGGGGAAAGAACAAGATTTATCAGTTAGGGAACTTTAGTAGCAGTGTCCAAGTCTGCAAAATGATGGACTTGGGCTAATGGCAGGG
>SJYC01014810.1:0-48427 GCA_006408675.1 Madoqua kirkii
GGAGTCAGCAGCCACCCACTTGCTCCAACTTCCTCACCCATCCAGCTGAGCGTTCAAAATTTTACCAGCATGAATGCAATCTATTTTGGTAAGACTTTTCCTTACTCCAGGGTTCCCTATAAAGGGAGAAGCATATTCTTTCCAACATGAGCTTATATTCTCTCTATATATCCTTCCAAAGTTGGAAAAGCAGCCAACTTAATACTCCACTAGGTGATTTTACACTCAGGTTTCACTAAGCGGACATCTACAAGCACTGACCTCTCATGGTTCTTCAGGTAAACTCAACCCCAGCAAAAATTCATCTTTATTTGGTGAAAGAATGCACCCAGAGGCCCTGGGCACCCATATTCTTGCTGCCTTGTGCTTTCCAGGATCTCATAAAGCCACAGTCTTTCTCAGAGGAACAGCATGGTTCTGATTCTGAATTCAACTCAAGGACCAACATTACAATTCATTTCTTAACAGTTCTGAAGCTCAATTTCCTGGTTAGTCGATTGGGGAATGAGACAATTTACCGCACAAGGTTATCCCTGAAGAGCTAATAAGATGCCAGGTAAAACTCATTCATCAGAAACATTCCAGCACTTCCTGCGTACTGGGCCCTTTAACACATCATTTCAATGTGTCAACATAAGACATGCACATTGGAAACATTCTAAAATACAGGTCACAGGATGAACAAATAGACCAATCAATAAATGAGGGAAATAAAAGGAGGGAGAGGGGAGGGGCCTCAGAAGGGCAGTGGGGCCCTGAGTCATGCTAAGAAGTTTTGGGGTTTTCTATGGGTGCTGGAGAACCACAAGAAGTTTCTGAGAAGGGTAGCAATTTGCTCTGGAAAACCCTGCAGAACAAAATTCCAGAAGTAGTTGCAACATGAGTTGCAGGAAAATAATCTTGGAACCTGGCCATCCTGTTACAATAGCCAGAGCAAGACCTGACACCTTAACTGTGACCACAGGGACCACAAAGCGCAAAGGACTGCTGGAAGAGTGGGATGGACTTCAGAGCCCTCAACTAGCAAAAAGTGCCAGCAGCTCTGCACCACCAAACACACAGATTCGCACGGCTAGACTCTCTCGGGTGCTCATTTTTGTAAGTCCCCCATGTGAAATAAGGCTGTCAAGTGTTCTGAACCACTAATTTCTTTTTTTTCTGTTTAAAGAAGGTGGGGTAAGGAGAGGGAAATGCTGTTGAATTTTATTTTTTATTTTTTTTCTATATTTTGGTCACGCCACACTGCACTTGGGGTCTTAGTTCCCTAACCAGGGATCGAACCTGCACCCTCTTGAGTGGAAGCATCCCAGCCACTGGACTGCCAGGGAAGTTCCTGAACCACTAACTATCCCTGCCTTCACCTCATTACCTTAACACAAAGCAAACTCACACAAAAAGGAATCATTGCTGTCTACTCCTGTTCAGAGCTGCAATATTCACAAGAGCCCAAAGGTGGAAGCAAGGCCAGGGTCCACCGACAGATAAATGGATAAGAAACATGTGGTGTGTGCACACAATGAAATATTACTCCGCCTTCAAAAAGGTAATTCTGATACAGGTTACAGCATGGAGGGACCTGGAGGGCATAATGTTGGATGAAATAGCCAGTCGTCAAAGCACAAATACTGCATGATTCCACTTATGAGAATACCTAATAGAGTCAGATTCATGCAGACAGAAAGTCGAATGGTGGAAGCCAGGGGCTAGAGTGAGGAGCTAAGTTTCCATGGGTACAGAGAGTTAGCTTTGCAAGATGGAGAGAATTCTGGAGATGGATGGAGGTGATGGTTGCATAACGATGTGAATGTATAATACTTAATGCCCCTGAACTGTACCCTGAAAATGTTTAAGATGATAAATTTTATATTTTGTGTACTTTGCCACAATTGTTTGTTTAAAGTTTGAAAGGAAAGAAGAAAGGGAAGGAGAGGGAAGGGAAAGAGAGGAAAGGAGAAAAATTATCGCTGGACTGTCAGCAAATGGGACTGAAAATGATGCAATTTCTCTGCCAGCCAGACACACCCTATCTGGAAACCTCCTCCTCCTCCCCTTCCAGGCACCATTTCGTTATTGCTGAAAAATTCCCCTAATCCTGTCCCCTGCCCCACCTGGTGCTGACTCGCCCTTTTTCATTCCCCATGACCAACCCTGACCCCATCCATCACTCCAGGACCCCAGTCCTCTCCAACCTCAGGTGCAAGGCCTCTAGGCCTGGCTGGCATCCCATGTAAGGTCAGCAGCTTCCAGAAAACTCTTCATGGCAAGAAGAGGTGAAGGAGCCTGTGGGAACTCTCTGCAGGGGCTCCCAGAGGACAGCCCCAGGCCTGCCTTCGCAGAAGCACTCCAGACACACACGTGTGCACCAGGCCGAGTGCAGAAACAGCTGTGGGGTCAGCCTGCTCCTGCCCACTTCTGTCTCGTCACTGACTCAGAGGAGACAGGCCGGGAATGAGGGAGTGTCTCCATCAGCCCTTCCCCTTTCGAAGAGTCAGCTAACTTGCTCTGCTGGATCCAGTCACTTACTTATGCATGTATTTTGAACTCAGCTATTACGTGTGTACACATCTAAGATTATTATGTCTTTCTGATGAATGGGCTTGTTATTATAAAAGCTCTCTCTCTCTGCTAATTCTCCCATTTTGGGTATACTCTGTGTGCCACCATTATAGCCATTCCAGCTTTCTTCTGATTAGTATCTGTATATTATACCTTTTCCACCTTTTTACCTTTTTTATAAACATTGTTAAAAAAAATATATTTATTTTAGTATAGTCTATTGGCTCAGATGGTAAAGAATCTGCCTGCAACACAGAAGACCTGGGTTCGCTCCCTGGGTCGGAAAGATCCTCTTGAGAAAGGAACAGCTACTCGGCCCAGTACTTGCCTGGAGAATCCCATGGACAGAGGAGCCTAAGGTGAGGTGAAGTCGCTCAGTCGTGTCCGACTCTTTGCAACCCCGTGGACTGTAACCTACTAGGCTTCTCCGTCCATGGGATTCTCCAGGCAAGAATACTGGAGTGGATTGCCATTTCCTTCTCCAGGGGATCTTCCCAACCCAGGGATCGAACCCGGGTCTCCTGCATTGGAGGCAGACGCCTTAACCTCTGAGCCACCAGGGAACCCACAGAGGAGCCTGGTGGGCTGCAAAAGAGTAAACAACAACAACAACAACAACAGCTCAAAACAGCTGGTTCAGGCATTCTAGGATCTGCACACCAGGGAAATCACAAGGGGAACAAAAGCCCAGTGGTTGGCAAACTGGCTTCCCTTGAAAAGTTTTTCTTTGTTAAAACAAGAAATGTATTTATTTGGCTGCGTAGGGTCTTAGTTGAGGAATGAAGGATCTTTTGTTGAGGCACACAGGCTGTGGCCCCCTGGTGTGCGGGATCTTCGTTCCCCACCCAGGGATGGGGCCTGCATCTCCTGCACTGCAGGTGGATTCTTAACCACTGGAGCACCAGGGAAGTCCCCATCCTTTCACTTTTAACCTACCGGTGTATTAATATCAAAGTGCATCTACTGTAGGCAGCCTGTGAGCTACAGTCTTGCTCTTTTCCCACCACCTGACAATACCTTTTAACTGGCATGTCTAGTCTGTCTATTTTTAATGAATAATTAATATAGCCAGACTAAAGTCTACTAGCTAACCAGTTGTTTTCCATTTGTCTTACCTGTTTCTTGATTCTCTTTTCCTGCTTCAATCAAAATAATACTATCATGTTTGCTTTAAATAGACAATTATCTTTTAAAGAAATTAAGGGAAAAATTTAGGTCTTTTATATTTCTGGGGCTCTTAATTTCTCATGTAGATCCAAGTTTCCATCTGATAGCATTTTCTTTCAGCCTGAAGAATTTCTTTTGACGTTTTTTATTGTGTAAGTGTGCTGGTGAGAAATTCTCTCAGCCTTTATCTGAAAACAAAGGTTTTGACTTTACCCTCATTTTTAAAGGATGATTTTGTTGATATAGAATTGCAGACCAGCTGTTTTTCCATATCTCAGCACCTTAGAGATATTATTCAATTAATTTTTGGCATGCATTGTTTCTGATAAGATAACAATAGTTCTTATTGTTCTCCTACATCCAGTATCTTTTTATCCTCTGGGAGATTTTCCTCTTTCTCTTGCTTTCAGCAAGGTAACTACATCGTATCTACGTTTAATTTTCCACATGATTATTGTGCTTTAGGGTTCACTGAGCTTCTTGGATCCATGGGTCAATATTTTTCACCAGATTTGGAACTTTTCAGCCATTATGCCTTCAAGTTCATTTTGGGTATACTCTGTGTGCCACCATTATAGCCATTCCAGCTTTCTTCTGATTAGTATCTGTATATTATACCTTTTCCACCTTTTTACCTTTTTTATAAACATTGTTAAAAAAAATATATTTATTTTAGTATAGTCTATTGGCTCAGATGGTAAAGAATCTGCCTGCAACACAGAAGACCTGGGTTCGCTCCCTGGGTCGGAAAGATCCTCTTGAGAAAGGAACAGCTACTCGGCCCAGTACTTGCCTGGAGAATCCCATGGACAGAGGAGCCTAAGGTGAGGTGAAGTCGCTCAGTCGTGTCCGACTCTTTGCAACCCCGTGGACTGTAACCTACTAGGCTTCTCCGTCCATGGGATTCTCCAGGCAAGAATACTGGAGTGGATTGCCATTTCCTTCTCCAGGGGATCTTCCCAACCCAGGGATCGAACCCGGGTCTCCTGCATTGGAGGCAGACGCCTTAACCTCTGAGCCACCAGGGAACCCACAGAGGAGCCTGGTGGGCTGCAAAAGAGTAAACAACAACAACAACAACAACAGCTCAAAACAGCTGGTTCAGGCATTCTAGGATCTGCACACCAGGGAAATCACAAGGGGAACAAAACCCCAGTGGTTGGCAAACTGGCTTCCCTTGAAAAGTTTTTCTTTGTTAAAACAAGAAATGTATTTATTTGGCTGCGTAGGGTCTTAGTTGAGGAATGAAGGATCTTTTGTTGAGGCACACAGGCTGTGGCCCCCTGGTGTGCGGGATCTTCGTTCCCCACCCAGGGATGGGGCCTGCATCTCCTGCACTGCAGGTGGACTCTTAACCACTGGAGCACCAGGGAAGTCCCCATCCTTTCACTTTTAACCTACCGGTGTATTAATATCAAAGTGCATCTACTGTAGGCAGCCTGTGAGCTACAGTCTTCCTCTTTTCCCACCACCTGACAATACCTTTTAACTGGCATGTCTAGTCTGTCTATTTTTAATGAATAATTAATATAGCCAGACTAAAGTCTACTAGCTAACCAGTTGTTTTCCATTTGTCTTACCTGTTTCTTGATTCTCTTTTCCTGCTTCAATCAAAATAATACTATCATGTTTGCTTTAAATAGACAATTATCTTTTAAAGAAATTAAGGGAAAAATTTAGGTCTTTTATATTTCTGGGGCTCTTAATTTCTCATGTAGATCCAAGTTTCCATCTGATAGCATTTTCTTTCAGCCTGAAGAATTTCTTTTGACGTTTTTTATTGTGTAAGTGTGCTGGTGAGAAATTCTCTCAGCCTTTATCTGAAA
This sequence comes from Madoqua kirkii, assembly GCA_006408675.1. Taxonomy (NCBI): domain Eukaryota; kingdom Metazoa; phylum Chordata; class Mammalia; order Artiodactyla; family Bovidae; genus Madoqua; species Madoqua kirkii. The sequence continues at coordinate 5,550 of SJYC01014810.1, forward strand.
ACAAAGGTTTTGACTTTACCCTCATTTTTAAAGGATGATTTTGTTGATATAGAATTGCAGACCAGCTGTTTTTCCATATCTCAGCACCTTAGAGATATTATTCAATTAATTTTTGGCATGCATTGTTTCTGATAAGATAACAATAGTTCTTATTGTTCTCCTACATCCAGTATCTTTTTATCCTCTGGGAGATTTTCCTTTTCTCTTGCTTTCAGCAAGGTAACTACATCGTATCTACGTTTAATTTTCCACATGATTATTGTGCTTTAGGGTTCACTGAGCTTCTTGGATCCATGGGTCAATATTTTTCACCAGATTTGGAACTTTTCAGCCATTATGCCTTCAAGTGTATTTTCTTTTTCTTTCTCTCTCTCTTTCCTTTTGGGAATCTAAATATACATTTGTTAGGCTGATTAATAACAGATCACTGAGGTTCTGACCACTTTTTTTCCCACATTTTTTTTTCCCTTTCTATGATTCAGTTTGGATAGCTCCTATGGCCCTGAGTTCATGTTCAATGATCTTTCTTCCTGTAGTATCTAATCAACTGTTAAATCCATCTAGTGAAGTTTTCATTTCAGATATTGTCATTTTCACCTAGAATCGTTATTTGGTTCCATTTCCCTACTGACTTATTTTCCTTAAAAAATCCTTAAACATATCTGTAATAAGTATTTTAAAATCATTTTCCACTAATGTCAACAACTCTGCCATTCCTGGGTCTGTCTCTATCATGTTTCTTCCGAAGTCTAGTACCTTTTCTATTAGATGTTAGACCCTCTGAACACTAAGTTGACAAATATCTGGATTTTATGTTCCTTTTTTAGAGAATGTTAAGTTTTGTTCTGACGGGCAGTTCATTTATTGGCAGATCAGCCTAATCTCTTGAGGGTCTTTAAGTCTGGTGGGGCCATGAGGTGAGTTTAATGAAGGAAGTCACATGCTAAGAACGGGGTACCAAAAAGGTACAAGGAGCCTGGGTCCCTGGAGCCATCAGTCTGGCCCTAACTGGCCTGCCTCTTGATTTTGTTTTTTTAATAATGTGCTAAAGAAGTCAAGATCTACCTACCTTGACGTTATTAAATTCAATAAGTCACGTGGATGACCAGCCACTAAATACTATTTCTGTTACAACCCCTAAGTGTCTACTAAGTAGTAGGCCTTGTACTAGGTGTTGCAGATCAAGCAATTCACTGGTTAGGTGTGGTTCCTGGCATTTTGGAGCTTATGGTCTCAAGCAGAAGAGGGCAAAATATGGCCCATGGGCCAGACTCACTCATGCTTGTTTCTGTGAAGAGAGTTTTCATTGGGGCACAGCCATGCCTACTTGTATACACATTATCTGTGGTCACTTTCATGCTACGGAATCGAACAGTTAAGACAGAGAGGGTATGGTCCTCTAGTTCTTCACGGAAGAAAGTTCCTGATCCCTGTTTAGGGCAGCGATTCTCACTCAAGCCTTTTGGTCTCAGGATTCCTTCACACTCTTAAAACTTGAGGACCCCAAAGAGTTGTTGTTTATATGGGCTTAAAAAAAAATAGTTATTAATTTATGCATTTATTGATTTGGCTGTGCTGGATTTTAGCTGCAGCAGGCAGGATCTTTGATCTACATTGCAGCATTTGGGATCTTTAGTTGCATATTGCAAACTCTTAGTTGTGGCATTGGGATCTAGTCCCCCGACCAGAGATTGAACCCAGGCCCCTGGCTTGAGAGCACAGAGTCTTTGCCACTGAGACCACCAGGGAAGTCCCTATATGGGTTTTATTGATCAGTATGTATTATACTAGAATTGAAAACAGAGAAAACGTGAAAATATTAACTCCTTTGAAAATAAAAATAATAAACCTATCACACGTTAACACAAATGATTCTTATATTCTCCAAGCTCCCCTCCCCCACACTGTGAGAAGAGTGTCATTATTTCACATTTCTGCAAATCTTTTAAATGTATGATTTAACAGAAGACAAGGGCTTCCCTGATGGCTCAGATGGTAAAGAACTGGCCTGTAGTGCGGAAGACCTGACTTTGATTCTTAGGTTGGGAAGATCCCCTAGAGAATGAAATGGCACCCCACTCCAGTATTCTTGCCTGGGGAATCCCATGGACAGAGGAGCCTGGCGGGTTTCAGTCCATGGGGTTGCAAAGAGTTAGACACAACTGAGCAACTAAACAAATAATAACAGAAGACAATTGGGCCCTAAGAGCTGCTTTTGCATCAGTCTATTGCAAAACAGCATGTCATGTAGCCTCCAGGAAACATCACAGTCCTCTCGTGCCAGGTGGAAAGTTAAAAAGGCAGATGACTTCTTTGGATTATTATGAAGTTTTGACTTTGCAGACCTTCTGAGAGAATCCTGGGGACCTTCAGGGAACAGACTTTGAGAATGGCTGGTCTAGAAAAGTCCAAGGCTGACATTAAACAGAAAAAAAAAAAAAGGTGAGATCTTAACTAATAATAATTGAACCTTTGATTTCAAGGGAAAGAATACTGCTCTGTGAGCAAATGTGAACGTTGGCCCCATTTGGGGAGTATGAGGATGATCCCTTAAGGAACTGATATTAGAAGCTGGGCCCTGAGAAGGAGTTAACCAGGTAAACTAGCAGGAGAGGCGGAAGCCCCCATCCTTCAGTGTGTTTCCTAAGGAAGCTGGGTTAGGCTTCAGAGAAGGCTCAAAGATGAGGATTACTTTCCCATGACTCTTCCCTTGGGCTGAGTGACCAAGTCAGAGATCTGTCCTGGGAAGCGGAACCCAGGGGCCTTCTGACACTCCTGGAATTTACCCCAGGGACAGGCGAAGCCCTGATCTCTCTGGGAGGAGGCTGATGTCCTATGGGTGGGGCACCGCAGGGAGGCCCAAAACCCTGGGAGGACTAAGTATGCATACCTGTGGATAGTTCTCCAGGTGGTCTGGGTGCAGCATCCCACAAGGACACAGGCAGCAATACAAACCCTTGGCCAGCCACCTTACTTCAAGGCAGCAAGGAACCACTCCTCGTCCACGTGGTTATCAGCTCTAGTAGCTCTTGGCCGAAGGAACCAGAGCAGCTACCTCTGCACTGGATTCCCAGGAACAGTCCCATTCCCTGGCCTCCGGATCTGCAAACACTCACTCTTAAAACTAGATGCTGCCGCCGAGTTCCAGGATGGATTTCCCCCTGACATGACCAACCTCAAATTCCAGCTGCCATCTCCCCTCAGATTCCCAAGGCTCCCACTTGGAAAAAGCTAGGCAGAGGGGAAAACCGCCCTGGGGCGAGGAAGAGCGGCCGATGCTGCTCTTCGGTCAGAGCAGTGAAGCCCAGCACTCAGCAGACACCTTCAGCCCGGCCCGCGCTTCCCGTGAGACTGACTGCATTAGACCACAGAATCCTCCCAGCAGCCCTGCAAGACAGCTTGCTGAGCACCCCATTTTACAGATGAGAAACTGAAGCAGAGAGACATACTGCAAGCAACCTGCGGTTATGGTCAGAAAGAAGCGGAGCCAGCATTAAAGCAGGCAGCGTGGTTTCTCAGATTCAGTGCTTAACTGTACATTTTACTGCCTTTAACCTTGAAATACTGGGCTTTCCTGGTGGTTCAGACGGTAAAGAATCTGCCTGCAACGTGGGAGACCCCGGTTCAGTTCCTAGGTTGGGAAGATCCTCTGGAGAGGGGAATGGCAACCCACTCCAGTATCCTTGCCTGGAGAATCCCATAGACAGAGGAGCCAAGTGGGCTACAGGTAAAGAATCTGCCTGAGTGACTAAGCAGGCACAGCCTTGAAATGACAGGAGAAGTAGTTTTTTTAAAGCAGTATCTGTGTAGATGCTCAGCATCACTAATCATCAGGGAAATGCAAATCATAACCACCATGTCACACCCATTAGGATGGCTACTATCAAAACCAAAACAAAAACAGACACTAACAATTGTGTTGGTGAGGGTGTGGAGACGCTGGAACCCTGTACACTGCCGGCGGGAATGGAACATGGTGCAGCCACTGTGGAAAAACGTGCGGCAGTCCCTCAGAAAATGAAACCAGAACCACTGCACGATCCGACAATTCCACTTCTGGGTGCGCACACGCAGGATGCGAAGGCAAGTATGCAAAGCAGGTATCTGCACACCCATGTTTACAGCGGCATCATTCATGCTAATCAAAAGGTGAAAGTGTGTCCATGAATAAATGACTGGATAAACAAAACATGGTGTGAACATACAACAGAATAGCATTCAGCCTTCAAAAGGAAGGACATTCTCACACATGCTACAGTGCAGTGGGGAAGAATCTGCCTGCCAAGGCAGCAGAGGCAAGAGGCTCAGGTTCGACCCCTGGGTCGGGAAGATCCCCTGGAGAAGGAAATGGCAACCCACTCCACTCTTCTTGCCTGGGAAATTCCAGGGACAGAGGAGCCTGGCGGGCTACAGTCCATGGGATCGCAAAGAGTCGGGCACAACTGAGCACAATGCGTGTGAGCACACACACAGAGGATGGACGGACCTGGAGGACATTACGCTAAGTGAAATAAGCTGGTCACAAAAGGACAAATCCTGTATGAGTTCATACAAATCCTGTATGAGGTACCTAGAGCAGTGAAGGCAGAAAGTAGAATGGTGGTTGCCAGGGACTGGGGGAGAGAAGAGAAGGGGGGAGTTAGTTTTTAATGGGGATAGAGTTTCATCCTTACAAGAAGGAAAAGAGTTCTGGAGACTGATGGTAGCGATGGCTACGCAGCGATGGAATGTGCGTAAGGCCCCTGAACTTAAAAAAGGTTAAAATGAGACATTTTGTTATGTATGCTTTACCCAGTTGAAAAAGAAAAACTTTTGGAAAAAAAGAATATGAAAAAAATGTTTAAGTGAACTAAAACAAATCTCTACATAACAAACCTCAGGATGTTTATTATAATTGTGATAAGAATTATCCTGAATAATAGTCTAGTTTTTGGAAAAAAAAAAAAATTTGAGGCTGATGACACTTTTGAATTTCTGGACCTGAGAGAACAGATTACAAGCCATGGCTTTTCCTTGGTCCACATGCCAAGCTAAAGAGGTGATTAGCACACTTAAACTATTGATTGTTAATCAGAAAGTCTAAAAAAAAAAATCATTCTACGTCAAAGAGAACAGGAACAAGGGGCCAATAAACTCGGGGTTATACAATAAAAGCTGGATTATACCAGGTAACCAGGCCCTTCCATCTCCTCATCGCTGTATTCTTGCCTGTGAACATGTTCTCTCCCAAAGCCTGGATTTTCATGATGTCATCGGGCTATTGCACTGCACTGATAACACATCACTCAGCATGGCAAGGCCCCTCACAAAGGCAGGCGGCACCCTTGACTGCAAATGGGGACGTTCGGGAGACAGACCTTCTTCTAGGATGATGGACAGTCGGGTCTAAGTTGTTCCCATTCACTTGGCTCTCCCTCCCACACAATCCTGTTTTTCTTTCTCTTTCTCTCTAGTGAGCAAGGCTACCAGGACACTGGGAGAACTGGATTCTTTCTGAAAAGTTCTCTGGGTTCACCTTTCCAAACCGCTGTCGAACCCAGGAGGGCAGGTGGCAAAGAGGGAGATAGGAGAGGAGGTGCTGGGAGGCGGAGGGTACCTGGGAAGTGACTGGGAGCACGTGGCCTGTGGGTCATCATGACCTGGCTGCTGGCTCCCCCAGCCACAGGTCTCCCATCCTCACTGCCCTACCAGTTAGGGTCTATGGAATCTGACTGCCTGTGGACTCTAGGAAGGAGGCGAGGAGTCTAGCCACTGCTCCCTGGAGAGTGTGAGAGCTTAACTAACCCTCTAACCAGGACATGTACACAAGATGCTCTGAGAAATGATGGAGAAATGACTAGTGCTGTTACATCCCCAAGCACCAGTGATCTCTATGAGACAACCACGCAGCAATGACAAGCACCTGGGGCTGCGGAGTCACAATGCCTGCATTAAAATCCGACTCTCTCGCCAACTTGCTGTGTGACCTTGATAAACTCCCTAGCCTCTCTGGGCCTTAGCTGCCTCCTGGGGAAGGGAGGCACAGGTCAATCAGGAAAATTCCTTAGTAAACGGCAGCCACCACAACCTCCAGCTGGGGTGGCAGGTGTAGCGACTCCTGCGGCATCAAACAAGATTTTTGAACTTGTATCATTTTTTGAACGTGAACAAACAGTAACATCATCCTGTCTTCTTCCTGGAAGCTATCCAAGTGTAATCTGAGGAGATGAGAAGAGACAGAGAGCGGATTCAGAAATAACATCCTTCTGGTACTTCCTTGGTGGTCCAGTGGCTAAGACTCTGTGCTCCAGTGCAGGGGGGCTGGGTTCGATCCATGATCAGGGAACTAGATCCCACATGCTGCAACCGAGTTCGAGTGCCTTGACAAAAGATTCCTCATGCCACAGGGGGACAGAAGATCCTGTGTACTGCAATTAAGAAGCAGTGCAGCCAAATAGATAAATAACATTCTTTTAAAAGTATGAAAGAAATTCAGTAATGGCCTAAAAATCCTATCATACTGATGCCCTCATGGAATTTCAGTGTCGACTTAAAAAAATATTTACCACCTAAAAGTTGAGAGTTATGTTTTATTCGGTGGGAATTTTTAGGACTTCAAGCCCGGAGGACGACCTCTCAAGTAACCCTGAGAGAACTTCTGCATGAGGTGAGGAGAGAAGTCATGAGGTTATCGAGAAGCTCTATGACAAAGAACAGGTAGTCTGAATGTTGAAAGATTACTGTTAACTAAAGAAAACCAGATAAACCAGATTAAGGAACTGAGTGCTTTTCTACACAAGGGAAGATGCAAGAATCTGGGCTGAGGTGCACATGAAACCATTCCTTTGATGTGCATCTCGGCTATCTGGGGCCAGTATCTTGTATTTTTCACATCCCGAGCTTCCTTGGGGCTCACCAAAGGGAATGGCTATAGTCTGATGGCTGCCAGATGGCAGATATTCTTTTCTTTTCTGTGTCCCCTTAGGGCTCAACGGCTCACACTGGAGGGATGCAATTGCTGACGACTGGACATCTTTGTTGACTGATATGGCCGAAAATACCCCGTGTCTCATCGGCAACTGTCTGAAGTATTCTGAGAGCCCACAGTTGACACTGGGTGCTCCCCCTCAGCTGCTCTGCCCAGTCACCTACAATTCAGCCAACCCTTTCCCTTCAAAGAAAGTTCTGACTGGACCGTGCCTCCAGGGCTGAGGTTCTCTGTGGTCACAGCCGTCTGGGCTGACCCTAAAGTCTCACCAGGCCAGGCCTTTTTCCAAAGCCACCCTGTTCTCCTCCTTACCCCACATATACACAGACAGGTAGAGATCAGAGAGGTGTCCTGGACTGGAAAAGCAGGTTTTCGTGGTGTTCAAGCTATTAATAATAAGGAAATGCATTTTGTTTTTCAGAGCGAGGAGATGGGCCACATTCTTCAGCTCACAGGTGCCCGGCTCTCCCTTCACCGACCCCATGAAGGCAGCCAGTCCCGGGCTTCTCCTATCTTTGTGTGATTTCTGCTGGGTCAACATTTCCCAGTTTGGCAAATGGCAATTTGGAGCCTCACACTGAAAATGGTGGTAGTGATCTCTGAGAAAGGCTAGGGGAAAGAACTGACTCTTGGGCGTTTCATGGTCTGATAGATCTTTTCTTTGACTCGCTCTGCCTGACAAGGCGAGGGGGTGTTGAACATTCTAGAGGTCTGGGGTTTGGGGTCAGGCTTGGGGCTGGCAAACCACCCTTGAGTCATTTTTCTTCTGCATCACCCCCCTCCTTTTTTTTTTAAATTGCTGGAGTTTTTCTAAAATGTAGATAGGGAGCTAGGCTTCCACTGGGGACACCTCAGGCCCACACGGGTGGGCTGTGCCCCAGGCCAGCCCCTGGACTCTCCTTGGGTCCAATACTTGTTCTCTGGCTCCAAAACTTAACTGAGGACTTCAGATTGACTGAGAGGAGAATCAGAATATGGCAGCTTACTTATTGGGAAGTGTTGACTTCACCCTCTGCTCTGTGGCTTCATCAATCCCTCTCAGCTGCCTTCACGTATATTTAGGCATTTATTAATCCTAATTATGTACACAACTTTGTGTTGAGCCTGGGGAGATTTGACGAAATGCTTTATCATTCAGTAGAGAACACAGATATGAGAAAAACAACACCGATGTGGCAAAAGCCATGTTAGAAGGGGGGCACAATGGCCCCCCTACATGATCTGGGACAAAGATAGCAAGGTGGGCTCCCAGGAAGAGGTGACCCTGCATCTGGGTATAGCAGCACAGGAAGGGAGTACCACCAGCTGGCAGAGAGAGGATCTGGTTTATGCAAAGGAAAGAAAGTGCCTCACAGGTGGTGGGAGGAGAGGTTTTTAAGTTTTCAAGTTTAAGGTGGATTAGAATTGGCTAGGGGAGCCTATTAAGAATGCAAATTTTGGGAAACCTCAGAGATTCAAATTCAGTTGTTTTCAGGTGGGGGCCCAGGAATCTGGGTTTTATAAGCTTCACAGGGGAGTAAGGCAGGGAGATTTGCCGACCACACTCTGAGAAACTCTGCATTGAAGGAATGCGGCATCCATGGCTTTGATGGGATATTGGTTCATTTTTCTGGAATGTCCCCAAAGGGACTTTGGACAGCTCACTAATGACTCGTTCTTCAGTCATCTTACACAGACACACAAACAACATCCAACAAACTGGAAACGAATGCGGGGAGGGCGTCAGGGGCCTCGCTCACCCGGAGGCACTGGCACTGTGCTCCCAGGACGCTGGTGGGCGGTTATCTCAGGAATGCGTCAGGGCAAGGTCCATGCTTAGGCAGGAACGCTGTTCACAGGTGACGCTGGGTCAGGGAGCGGCGATGGGAAAGCCTTCTGGGATCCTGCCACACCTCCCCGCCACTCTCCTGCCAGGAAGGTGAGGCAGTCCTCGGCGGCCTCGTACAGACTTCTCTGCAGCCTTAGGCTGGCTCCCTGCCCCTCCCACCCCTGGGGGCCCCTCAAGAGGACCGCCTTCTCCAGCCCCAGCGCCACCCCACTCAGGCTGCCCCTGGCTGGGACCAGGGCCGCACCAGGCGGGTCGGGGGGTGGGGGACAGTGTGTGTGGAGGGGGTGATGGGCCCTGGCTCAGTTGGCCCCCCGTTTTGGCCATCAGCACTGTTTCTGCTAGTCCCTACATGGCAGTATCTCGGCCTGTTCAAAGACAGTTCCAGGGACAGAGTTGCGCGGAACCTGCCGTTTATTTCGCCAGCTCATGCCCCTGCCTGGGAAGCTTTTCTGGGTCCCAGACCTCCTTGCCTTGCGCTTGCCACTGTTGTCTAAGGGCTGGAATCCTGCCTCTGTGGTTTCGGCCAGGTGCCTGCCAGGCCACCTCCTCATTCCTTGTCACAGCCAAGGGACATAGAATGCAAATTTTGGAAACCTCAGAGATTCAAATTCAGTTGTTTTCAGGTGGGGGCCCAGGAATCTGGGTTTTATAAGCTTCACAGGGGAGTAAGGCAGGGAGATTTGCCGACCACACTCTGAGAAACTCTGCATTGAAGGAATGCGGCATCCATGGCTTTGATGGGATATTGGTTCATTTTTCTGGAATGTCCCCAAAGGGACTTTGGACAGCTCACTAATGACTCGTTCTTCAGTCATCTTACACAGACACACAAACAACATCCAACAAACTGGAAACGAATGCGGGGAGGGCGTCAGGGGCCTCGCTCACCCGGAGGCACTGGCACTGTGCTCCCAGGACGCTGGTGGGCGGTTATCTCAGGAATGCGTCAGGGCAAGGTCCATGCTTAGGCAGGAACGCTGTTCACAGGTGACGCTGGGTCAGGGAGCGGCGATGGGAAAGCCTTCTGGGATCCTGCCACACCTCCCCGCCACTCTCCTGCCAGGAAGGTGAGGCAGTCCTCGGCGGCCTCGTACAGACTTCTCTGCAGCCTTAGGCTGGCTCCCTGCCCCTCCCACCCCTGGGGGCCCCTCAAGAGGACCGCCTTCTCCAGCCCCAGCGCCACCCCACTCAGGCTGCCCCTGGCTGGGACCAGGGCCGCACCAGGCGGGTCGGGGGGTGGGGGACAGTGTGTGTGGAGGGGGTGATGGGCCCTGGCTCAGTTGGCCCCCCGTTTTGGCCATCAGCACTGTTTCTGCTAGTCCCTACATGGCAGTATCTCGGCCTGTTCAAAGACAGTTCCAGGGACAGAGTTGCGCGGAACCTGCCGTTTATTTCGCCAGCTCATGCCCCTGCCTGGGAAGCTTTTCTGGGTCCCAGACCTCCTTGCCTTGCGCTTGCCACTGTTGTCTAAGGGCTGGAATCCTGCCTCTGTGGTTTCGGCCAGGTGCCTGCCAGGCCACCTCCTCATTCCTTGTCACAGCCAAGGGACACTGCCCCTGCCACCAAAGTTCCCATCTTCTGACTGTCCCTTGCCCCCTGGGGGCCACAGTGGGGACTGCCCCATAGCCTGCATTGGCTCTGACCTCTGACCCTGCTAGTGGGCATGCTGCAGGCTCAAGACCTTTTCTCAAGGCCTTTTTCTCAGCAGGTGTGATCCTCTTTCCACTGAGACCTCCCCCACCCCCATTTCTGGATCCAGCTTCAATCCCTTATCCCAAGTGGAGTTCCAGGATCAGGCTGAGAAGCTCCTGGTCCTTGGTGGTGTTTATACCTGGATGTGAGAACCCACTGCTTACTGATACTACCTGCTATCTGTGTCTGGAGGCAGTCAGCTACGGAACAACTAAAACAGGGTTATGCAAACATCAGTCCTGCCGACCGGCCGGTGCTACTCAAACATTAACCTGCAGAAGGGCCACTGGGGATCTTGTCCAAATGCAGTCTCAGGGGTCTGAGGTGGAGCCTGAAAGTCTGCGTTCCTAACCAGCTCCCAGGAGATCCTGGTGTGCTGGTCCACAGTCCCCACTACCAGGAGCCCAAGTCAGGGTCACGCTAATGAATGGGAACTTGTCACAAGGGGGATGAGGCCAAAAGTGGGACTCAGAATCGAGCATGTGCTCAGAGTAACCACTGGGTCCTCGAACTACCACTGCATTCCAAAAAATGGACTCTGGGGGTTCTGAGAAAGCGCAGCCTCGGCGTGCCAGCTGCCCACAGGCTCACCTGAGTGGACAGCTCCCGTGGGGGTACATGACCCCTGAGCCCTGAAGCAGTTCCCTGTAACCAGATGAGCCCAGTTCAAGGCCGGCTCTGTCATCTTTCCAAATGAGTGTCTCGCAAGAATCTGAACTGGGGACACGGAGTTAGCTGTGGTTGCTGAGGTGGAGAATTACGAGACTGGCTGGCGCTGTGAAGGTCAGATGGGTCACCTGCAAGCTCAGGCTGTGATGATGTCATGACTGTTAGCATTCTTAAGTAATTATTCTGGGCCTTGCCCTGGGCTGTGTGTCCTAAATAAGAGAATCTGTGCTGTAATTCTCACAATAACCCTCACAATGAATGGCAATCTAATAGATGAGCTCTGGGGCCAGAGAGCCTGAGTTTGAATCTCAGCTTCGAGACTTTCTAGCTGTGTGACCTCAGGCAAATTACTTATCATCTCTGTGCCTCCACGCCCTCCTCTATAAAGAGGATAGTAATAGTACCTCCCTCAGAAAGTTAGTGATAGTTAATTGAGCTAATAAATGTAAAGCACTTAGAGAGGGGCTTGGCACTCAATAAAATCTGGGCTATTATTTTATTACTCTTAGCCTTATTTGTATAGAGGAAACTGAGGCTCACAGAGATTAAGTAGCTTGCCTGGGGGTCACACAGCAAGTTCAAAGCAGAACTAATTCGTTAACGTGGTTTACGAATGTATGAACAAACTTTAGATTTGTATAGTCTGTATAAAGGTTTTATTAGGTAGCAGAAACCATAACTCTGGGGGTGAGTGGGGGGTTGGAGATGTGACAGGAGGGGCATGTATGGAGACACTGTTTTTCACGGACTCCAGCTATAGCTCCCGCCAGTCCGGTGGTGGGGTCGCTATGACCTTCCTTAAATCTCAACGAAACCTCCAATCTCACAGTAGCCTCTTTCTTGGAGCCATGTCATGTGGGCCTCTGCTGCTTTTGACTAGAACAGGCCTGACTTTAAAAGTAGATTCCCTCCAGCAGAGCAGTGGGGGGAGATGACACATGATCAAGGCTTCAGGAAGCAAGTGGTGTCCTGAGCGGCCAATGAGGGAGGTGGCCCTTCAAAGGACAAGGTGGGCGTGGTTTCCATGGCCACCAGCGGGTGTGGCCTGTGGGGAGGTGGGGTTTCAATAGACACAGGTAGGGGTGGCTTTGATGGACCCCAGTGGGCAAAGCCACTGGTTGAGTTGGAGACTGGATTCAACTTTAGACCCGTGGTAGTTTGAAGTGATTGTCTGTGCAGAGAAGTGATATCCAGCAGGAAACTGGGCACCCGAGGTTTCACTGCACAGGAGGTGGTTGAAGGCCTGGGGACACAGGCCACCACTAGGGAGACGCTAAGGGATGAGAAAGATCACTGTAAAGGCAGAAGTTGGCAACACTGCCAGATGCTACAGGGAGGTCAAGGAAGGTGCCCATGCATGCCGACCGCTGACACTTCCGGAACTTTGGTCAGACTGAAGACTTACTCTTGGAAGGAGAACACCTGAGCACTAGGAACGTCCATAGCGGCCTGAAGAAAGGAAGAGTGCTTTGGATGTGAGGACCGAGAAGTAGGCCAGGTTATGGGGAGCGGCTGAAGGGATTCTAGTCCTGGTTGAGTCTCTAGAAGGATTTGGGACAAGTCTATTGATCATCGCTTCTTAAACTTAGGATGGTATCAAAGGTCCATCAACAGAGCAATAAAGAAAACATGATATATATGTACAATGGATTACCACTCAGCCATAAAAAAGAATGAAATTTTACTATATGCAGCAACATGGATGGACTCTGAGGGCATTATGCTAAGTGAAATAAGTCAGACAGAAAGAATGATGATATCACTCACACGTGAAATCTAAAAAGAAACAACAAACTAGTGAATAAAATCAAAAAGCAGCAGACTCACAGATATAGAGAATAAATTAGTAGTTACCAGCAGGGAGAGGGAAAAAGAGAAGGACAATGTAGGAGGCGAGGGTTATTAGGGGACCATATGAAATCACATATGTGAAACTTTTGAAAACTAAAGTGCTAAAGAATTGAAAGAATCTTTCATTTAAAAAAAAAGAAAGAAAGAAAGAAAGAAAAACACCTCTTGTTGCCACGACAGTGAGTGCCGTGCTCTTCGGACTAGAATTAAGAAAACTCAGTTGAAGAGGTTGCATGGTCATCACAGATGAATAGTGATCCAACTTTCTTTCTTTTTTTTACTTAAAGCTAAAAGCAAACAGTTTTTCTGACTACAGAACTTTTAAATTCTATAACTTGACGTGTGGTGTCGTTTACAAGGCCTATTATTTTTGAACACCGCATCCTCTTTATCTTCCCGATCTGTAGGGATTTGGTTCATGTTCTCATTACGTGTCTATAAGCTTCATGAGGAATGATGTCTCCTTGTCACTGCTGTACCTGCTTCTTAGCACCATTCTCACCAGGAATGAAACACACCAAGGTAATACATTCTTTGCTCTCAATTCTAGCCAACATACAACAGAAGCGGAAGGTAAGTCGTGCATGGCTGGAGCCACTTCAGACCTGAGATGACCCAGCTGACTTCCAGGGAACCCCAAACATCCTGAGGGATGTGCCAGTGGCCAAGCAAGAATGCTGCAGTCCAAGCCCATAGGCCCTTCAGACACCAAAGTGTCCGAGGGGAATTTGATTTCCTGATAAGTCTTTCACACTGAAGTAGCAAGAGATGGGGCTCCCTTGGGCACAATGGTCTGTGAGGAAGGCGAAGCAAAGATGCTGATCACCACCAGGGACAGGGGAATGTGAGCTGCATCTTGATGCAAACATGTCAAGTGATGGTGGCACCTGGCGCAAGAAGTGCAGAGGTCCCGCCTGGACAGTAAGCATGTGGGGGCCTTCTCTGATGGTCCAGTGGCTCAGAGGGGCCCAAGTTCAATCCCTAGTCAGGGAACTAGATCCCACAGGCCACAACTAAGATGTGGCATAGCCAAATATATAAATAAATATTTTTAAAAAGAAATAAGAGTTTAGGGGTTGATATAAAAATGTTCTCAGGCTGATGACCATTTTAACAGGCTGCATCTACCCATACTCGGAAGGCTCTTCAAACCTGGCCAGATTTTGCCAGTGACCACCCACAAAATACCTTACGGCATTCTGGCTACAAATATTCAGCCAGTAGTTTCCAGACTTCAGGGGGCAGCAGAGTCCCCTGGGATGCTCCTTGAAAGACCGCTCCCAGGGCTCCCACTCACCCACCTACCCCCGCCCAGAGTGTCTGATTAGTAGGTCCAAGATGGGACAGGAGAGTCTGCAGATCTAACAGGTTCCCAGGTAAAGCTCATGTCCTGACTGGGGACCACATTTTGAGAACCACTCAGGCCTGGGCAGAGTACATCATGAGAAAGGCTGGGCTGGAGGAAGCACAAGCTGGAATCAAGATTGCTGGGAGAAATATCAATAACCTCAGATATGCAGATGATACCACCCTTATGGCAGAAAGTGAAGAAGAACTAAAGAGCATCTTGATGAAACTGAAAGAGGAGAGTAAAAAAGTTGGCTAAAAGCTCAACATTCAGAAAACGAAGATCATGGCATCTTGTCCCATCACTTCATGGCAAATAGATGGGGAAACAGTGGAAACATTGGCTGACTTTATTTTGGGGGCTCCAAAATCACTGCAGATGGTGATTGCAGCCATGAAATTAAAAGACGCTTACTCCTTGAGCTCCCCTGGTGGCTCAGAGGTTAAAGCGTCTGCCTGCAATGTGGGAGACCTGGGTTCGATCCCTGGGTCGGGAAGATCCCCTGGAGAAGGAAACAGCAACCCACTCCAGTACTCTTGCCTGGAGAATCCCATGGACAGAGGAGCTGGGTGGGCTACAGCCCACGGGGTCACTAAGTGTTGGACATGACTGACAGACTTCACTTTACTCCTTGGAAGGAAAGTTATGAAAGTTAAGACCAACCTAGATAGCATGTTGAAAAGCAGAGACATTACTTTGCCAACAAAGGTCCATCTAGTCAAGGCTATGGTTTTTCCAGTGGTCATGTATGGATGTGAGAGTTGGACTATAAAGAAAGCTGAACACTGAAGAATTGATGTTTTTGAACCGTGGTGATGGAGAAGACTCTTGAGAGTGCCTTGGACTGCAAGGAGATCCAATCAGTCCATTCTAAAGGAGATCAGTCCTGGGTGTTCATTGGAAGGACTGATGTTAAAGCTGAAACTCCAATACTTTGGCTACCTGATGTGAAGAGCTGACTCATTTGAGAAGACCCTGATGCTGGGAAAGATTGAGGGCAGGAGAAGGGGACGACAGAAGATGAGATGGTTGGATGGCATCATCGACTCAATGGACTTGAGTCTGGGTGGATTCCGGGAGTTAGTGATGGACAGGGAGGCCTGGCGTGCTGCAGTTCATGGGGTCACAAAGAGTCAGACACGACTGAGCTACTGAACTGAATGACTGACTGACAGACAAGCCTGGTGACCAGTCAGAAGGCTGAAGAAACACCCCGGGTCCTCCACTAGCAGCTGGCAAATATTTGTTTCATATCAGCAGTGGGAATAAACCACTCAGGCTGGTTTGAAATGCTTTGAGCTATTAAGATACCCCTCCCAGTCTTTGTTGACCAGTAAGATGTGTATATGCTTAAGTATGATCCGTTTTTTCCCAGAGAAATGAGAAATGGCTTATGTCCAAAAAAATTCTGGTTCTCAAAATACATGAACTGAGCAGAAATTACCAAAGTATAGATAAAGCTATCAAGGAGATCTTAATCACTGCACTTAGAACTATACAGACTGTGACCTTGAATTTGATTCTGACCAAGCCTACAAGGTAGGTTCTAAAGTATTCCTATCTTGTCAGTGAAGAAACTGAGCCTCAGGAGGCTTTAAGGGGCTTAACCAAGATCGGCAAACTAGCCAGTGACAAGGCTGAGATGGACAGTCCAAGTCGTGGTCGAGGGGAAGAGCTACGGACAAGGCCTCCCTAGAGGATTCTGTTGGGGGGTGTGGGCCTTGCCTCTTCCCCACCCCTGCACTTCCTACACTTCGGAGAGGAGAGCTGCTTGGCACAGGTACCTTGGCTCAGCCCAGGGAGGAACAGGGAAGACTGTTTCCTCTGCTCCTCTCTGTGACCATGGATATGTGACTCCACACATTCTCGGATAAAGAAAATGTCCTCCCTGGATCTGCTCAGCCCTCCTGATTCCCTGAGCTGTATTTCACAATGCAGGAGAAAACCCTACTGGACCATGCCACCACGGAGGCTTCGGGTCAAAAGAACCGGAACAAAACTGCTCGTAGCATCACAGGGATGCAGGTAAACAGGGCCTGCTCCTGAAGTTACTTCCTTTAGCCCACTTAGCATAAAAAGGAGGGCCAGGCTACCTCATCTGCCTCCTTCGGTTCCCTGTTTGTGAAACAGGGATTGAGACGGTGCTCCCCTACTCTCCCCACTTCCAGGTTACTGTTGAGGAGTCAATAAATCAACTGTTTGTGGTGTGCAAAGCACAGGGCACAGTATCGCCTGTTGGAAACTCAAATTTCCAGGCCCCTTAGCAGCAGTAAGGAATCTGCCTGCAATGCAGAAGATGCAGGTTCTATCCCTGGGTCAGGAAGACCCCCAGAGAAGGAAATGGCAACCCACTCTAGTATTCTTGTCTGAGAGGTCCCATGGACAGAGGAGCCTGGAGGGATACAGTCCATGAGGTTGCAAAAGAGTCGAACACGACCTGGTGACTAAACGACTGACAAACTTGGGGCAGCAATGGGAGTGGAGAGGTGGGACTGGGGTTAACAAGTCCTCGAGGTGATTCTGAGGCTTCCCCAAGTATGATGATCACTGCTCTAGGATGTAAACTCCATGAGGACAGGATTTTTGTTGGCTTAATCATTGCTAAATCCCCAGTGCTGGAACAATGCCCAGCATATTTCAGATACGCTATCCATTTACAGGCGCTCCATAAATATTTTTAAACTGAGTCCAGATGAAACAGGAGAGGAAAGAAACCAAGGCTCAGAGAGCCTGGGATTTCTATTTGCACAGACTGATGACAGTTTCTCACTAATTTGTAGTAAATGTTATGAGCTGGACATGGTCTTGCGTTACCCTTGCATTCCTAGCACTTAGCCAGGTGACCAGGTCATCCTCATTGGCTCTGGGTAACACCCTATCTATGGAAGGCACAAAGGTCTCTCAGATCCAAATCTAAGTCACACCACAACTACCAACTGGTGTCTAAGAAAGGATCATCCTTCCACCTTCCCGAGATGGGTCAAACTGTAGCGAATACCAAGGCCCTGGTCATAATGTAATCTGCCTGTTTAACTGTTTGCCCATCTCCCTCACCCGAGGGTACACCCCACTGTAACAGGGACTTTGCTCTGATCCTCGGCTAGGGCAACAGAGCCAGAAGCCCAGCAGGCACTCAATAAATACCTGCTGAATGCATGGCCAACCCCAGGCTGGGTGGGACGTGATAAATACCAATGCCCTCTGTGCTACCTCCACGCTAAAATCAGCAGGTTCTCAGACGGCTCGTCAGCAGGGCACGGGGAAGCCTCAGTGAAGGACCGGGATATCAAAGCAGTTATCAACGAATTCCAGAGACGCGTCCCTCCTCCCCCCCACCCCCAGTTCCCACAGCAGCCGTTTTTGCTCAGCCGTGACCCCTGCGATTCATTACCCCTGCCTCACACACCGCCCTGGTGCCAGCTCCCTGGCAAGAGTCACTTTACTCCAGAAATTCCAAAGAAGGGCTTGCCTCTGATAAGACCAGGGGGAAAAGAATTTATTGGTTTATTTATACAGTGAGTGCCCCAAGGTGGTTTGCAAACTCTGATGTCAACGTGGCGCAAGTGAACCCTGGTTCAGCAGGAAGAAACTTGAGTTGGAAAGGAGGCGACAATGGTTCTTGTTCCTCTACCAAGGCAAAGAAGGGTAAACTCGCCTAACTAGTCCCAGCTCCCATGTGAAAATCTGGTGTGTAGCAGGCACTGGGTAAGACCCGCTTTCCTCTTCCCACAACCCTTGGGGGTAGGCAAGCCCGCCTCTTACCTGTGCTTTATACAATTGAGAAGGGATTTGTTCAAGGTGACCTACTACCTGGAAATGACAGAGGCAGGACTTGACTTGATAGCCTCTGGAGATCCTTATGGAGACCTTATCTGCTGCAGGGAACCGTGGGATATGTCAAACCAGCATTGCGCTGGAGCCACACAAACATTTTCCTCCAAGTGAACAAGGTATATATGCTAACAGATGTGTTATCGCCGTAGTTAAAAAGCTCCCTTTTCCTTTGCTCTCCTCCCCTCTTCCCTTCCTCTCTCCAAATGCACTGTAAAGGTTGCAGTGGTGCAAAGAGTAAGCAGACCTAGATTCAGATTCCAACTCTGCCCCTTTCTACCTGTGCAAGCTTGAATTTGTCCCTTGGCCATTCTTAACCTCAGTTTCTCCATTAAGTCAGAAAAACACTATGTGCAAAAGACTGTGCTTGGCACATGCCAGGTACTAGATAAAAATGACTAAATATAACCATTATCATTGTGATCGCCAGGGGCCAGTTATGATACAAATGCACGTGGAAGAAATTCCTGGACTACACACTCACAGAGCCCTAACTATCCAAGAAAAGCCACGACAGATGCAGGATCAGAAGGCCGTCCCAGGGTCATCTGGTCCTAACAGCCACCTGATGCCTGGATCTTGACATTTCATCCTCCCTAGTCAGGCACCAGTCAGTGGATCCTAAGGGCAGCCCAGAGACAAACCCAACAAGTAACTGCCACTGGGTGAGGAGGAAGCCAGCTTGGGGACAGCCGGGCTGCCATCAAACCGGGCCCGGCAACAGCAGGCAGCCGGCTGGGGAAAGTCAGCAGCTGCCGCTGGCCTGGTGTCTTGGCTGCCAGAGAGTGATGAATGGAGCAGGGGAAGAAAAAAAGCCAACAAAGGTGTCCCTAATCTTGATGCAGCTTCATTTTTTTTTTTCCTGGCCGACCATTCAAGGAGAACTTAAGCCTCGGTCCTTTTTCTTTGGCAGACATTTGAAACTGAAAGATCCCGTTTCTTTGCAATGGTGAGATGTCATGGGTAGAAGCACTGAAGAAGCGAGAGGGGCGGGGGGTGGTGGTGCAGGGGCGTAACCCACTGCACTAGTCCTCTCCCCCCGCCCCTGCTCTCTTCTCCACCCCGTCTCCCTGGTCCAGCATCTTTATAGAATTTTCTATGTTCTTCCCACACAACAACAGTGAATGCCCCCCACCCCCCGCCCCGGCCCCGTTATTTTGGCAGGAGTTTTGCTGCTCAGGAGCCAGAGGCCTAATGGCCCGCTGGTGAAGGTTAAATAACAAAACGCCACTGTATCCAGTTTCTGAGTTTTCTCTTCTTTTATCTCAGTCTGAAACAGGGATCCAGGGCAGCTGAGAAGCTTGTCAGCAGCAGCAACCAGAGCCTCTAGCTGTTCCACCTAAGGGTGTGTGGCTGGCTGGCTGGACCCTGTGCTGGGAGAGCCAGGGCATGTATTTTTCACCAGGACTCAGCCCCTATCCAGCCCTCTGCCCTATCCAAGCAGAAGCAGAAGGAGATGCTACCCAGGCCATTTCTCCAAGGGAAAGGGGCTTCTCTTATCCTGGGCCCCTCACTGAGCTGGGGGCAGATCGTCATTGCCTAAAGGCAGATGTGGTTGGAGAGAGAGCTCCAGGCACGCTCAGCATGGACAGGCGAGTGCTGTGAAGTTGGCACCCCTGCAGATGCTGCCAAAATCTGACCAAGGCTTCTGCAGCAGCAGGCCGGCCACCTTCCAACTCCCACTTATTCTAGCCTCCTCTCTCCTGTGCACCTGAGCTTAGCGTTCTAACCTTCCCAGTAACTAAGGCAACCTGACTCTCTTCTCTTCAAAAGGGCCATGTTGCAAGGCTCCCCGGGCTCCCAGGGGAGTGGGGAATCAGGTTAGTTTCTCAAGGCCAAAAGCAGGAGGGGCAATAACAGGAAGGAGCTGCCTTAGTGGTTACTAAGTCCCTGGCTGTTGGGAGTATTTACCCAAGCAATTTGGGAATGGCTTTGAACTCCACACACTGACTGCATCCTTCAGAGTTTCCCTGCGTACGTCTCTGTTCTCTCCCTCCCTCCCAGAGCTCTGGGTGGCTGGCGGCTCCCAGAGGGTAGCTTTTGTGCCCGCTGGTCTCCCAAGCCACCATGTGGATTTCACTGGCTTTTCTGATCAAGCCTCCTTGCCAGCATCTTTCCCAGAGATCCACAGCAGGCTGGCCTCATTTTAGGAGGAATGGTAACCTTCCAGCCCAGTTTGTTGACAGGGCATCTGGAGTCCTAAAATGGCTACAATGAGGGGGGCATGGCAACCCCTCCAGTATTCCTGTCTGGAAAAATCCCCATGGACAGAGGAGCCTGGCGGGCTACAGCCCATGGGGTGGCAAAGAGTCAGACACGACTGAGCGACTAAGCACAGCACAATCCGAGTGTGCATTTAGGAGCTGAACCACCTGGGCTCCAATCCTGGGTGCATCCCCTAGTGGTGGTGACCTTGAGCAAATACAAATTTATAACCTTTCCAAGTCTCTGTTTCCTTATCTGAAGATGGAGTGAGCAACACTATTTACCTTATATGGTTGGCAAAAGGATTAAATGAGATCTTAATATAAAACACTTTGCGTGCAGCCCAGAGTACATATTAACATTTATTATTATTCATTTGTGGGTTCCAAAGCCTCTTACTTCTTCCTGTTAGCTAGGCTAGTGCCTTTTAACCTTATTTCTTTCTTAATGAATGACAGAAGATACTCCCGTGCACTGCAGATGCCCACGAGACGTGTAGATCATAAATTCAGGCCTTGGAAGGAGAAGAAAAGCCCTCTCATAATTGTAAAGGCCCAAACTAAAGGTATTAGTGGATCATTAAGAGCAGAAGCATGGAGAATAGAGGCTTTGGGTAAATTCCCTGGCAGGCTGGTTATAATTCCCGCTTAAGAAAGCATGTCAGAATGTAAATTGGTGGAAAGTGACATTAGTCTGACAATAACCTTAAATCTATTTAAATTGATTATAAAAACAGTAGTGCACTTGCAATTGCTGTACTTTGCTCGACACATAACACATTCCTATGACATGAATCACACATGATTGTGATACCATGAAAGAAACTTGCTGGTCATCAGCACAGCCAAAAAGGATTACAGAGGATAAACCACAAGCATAAAACACTCTCAAATTATTACAGTGGATGAGAAGAAACTGGGTCTGGTTTTCAAGGAAAAGTTTACATAAGAGAAAGAAGAAAGGAGACCTTCCCTGGTAGCTCAGTTGGTAAAGAATCCGCCTGCAATGCAAGAGACCCAGGTTCAATTCCTGGGACGGGAAGATCCCGTGGAAAAGGGGTATGCTACCTACTCCAGTATTCTTGGGCTTTCCTTGTGGCTCAGCTGGTAAAGAATCCACCCGCAATATGGGAGACCTGGGTTCGATCCCTAGCTTCTCCCCTGGAAAAGGGAAAGGCTACCCACTCCAGTATTCTGGCCTGGAGAATTCCATGGGCTGTATAGTCCATAGGGTCACAAAGAGTTGGATACGACTTAGCGACTTTGACTTTTCACCAGAGACTCAGGTTGACATTTGCTGTGTGACCTGGGGCAAGACATTGGTTTCATCAAGTGAAATGAGTGGGTTAGACAAGGCTAGAAAGGTCCATATCAGTTGCAAACTGCTACAGAGCTGGAGGCTATTGATATTTCTCTCGGCAATCTTGATTCCAGGTTGTGCTTCATCCAGACCAGCATTTTGCTTGATGTCTTCTGCATAAAAGTTAAATAAGCAGGGTAACAATATACAGCCTTGATGTACTCCTTTCCCAATGTGGAACCTCAGATACACAGATGACACCACCCTTAAGGCAGAAAACGAAGAGGAACTAAAGAGTCTCTGGATGAAAGTGAAAAAGTTGGCTTAAAACTCAACATTCAGAAAACTAAGATCATGGCACCTGGTCCCATCACTTCATGGCAAATAGATGGGGAAACAATGGAAACAGTGAGAAACTTTATTTTGGGGAGCTCCAAAATCACTGCAGATGGTGACTGCAGCCATGAAATTAAATGACGCTTACTCCTTGGAAAAAAAGCTATGACCAACCTAGACAGCATTTAAGGCCCGTCTAGTCAAAGCTATAGTTTTTCCAGTAGTCATGTATGGATGTGAGAACTGGACTATAAGAAAAGCTGAGCACTGAAGAATTGATGCTTTTGAACTGTTGGTGTGGGAGAAGACTCTTGAGAGTCCCTTGGACTGCAAGGAGATCAAACCAGCCCATCTTAAAGGAGATCAGTCCTGGGTGTTCATTGGAAGGACTGATGTTGAAGCTGAAACTCAGTACTTTGGCCACCTAATGCAAAGAGCTGACTCATTGGAAAAGACCGTGATGCTGATGGTAAAGATTGAAGGTGGGAGGAGGGGATGACAGAGGATGAGATGGTTGGATGGCATCACCAACTCGATAGACATGGGTTTGGGTGGACTCCAAGAGCTGGTAATGGACAGGGAAGCCTGGCATGCTGTGGTTCATGGGGTCGCAAACAGTCAGACACAACTAAGTGACTGAACTGAACCGAACAGAACTGGATGGAGACGGTCTCCACTTGACTTAAGTACTTTCTAGGTGAAAGACTTAGTTGCTTAGTCAGCTGACTTTTTGTGACCTCATTGGACTCAGAGCTCTGTCCATGGGATTTCTCAGGCAAGAATACTGGAGTGGGTTGCCTTTCCCTTCTTCAAGGGATCTTCCCTACCCTAGAAGATCCTGCATTGCAGGCAGATTCTTTACTGACCTCCTTGTAAAACCTAAAAGATTTGACATTCCCAAGTGTCTACTGTTATAAGAGGTTCTATGATAGTTTCCTGCCCAATTTAACATTTCATGCTCAAAATGCCTCTTGACAGCTGATGTATAGCATCCCATCCTAGGGAAGACAAAACTGAGGCTCAGAGAGAATTCATAACTTGCCAAGGTCACTCAGGTAATAAGCAGCAGATCAAAGATGTCAGGATTCAAAGACTCTTTCCATTTTCTTTTTTTAACCATTTGTTTACTTTTGGTCCCGCCATGTGGCTTGTGGGACCCTAGTTCCCCAACCAGGGATTGAACCCACAACCCCTGCAGTGGATGTGCAGAATCTTAACCACTGGACCAGCAAGGAAGTCCCCTTTTCCCATTTTCGACACTGCTGTCTGAATAACAGGCCTGGCCACACCAGAATGGCAGCAGGTAAGTGAAATTGTGCCTGTCTGGGCTCCATTCCCCAAGGCTGAATTCCTTAGGCAGTAGGGCAGAGGTTTTTGATTCTGCAAGGGATTCCAGGCAGCTCAGTGGTCAGAAACGTGGGTTCTAAGTCGACATGCCTCGCAATCACGTCTCAGCTCCTTAGAAGCTGAGTGTTTTTTTCCGAATTTAGGCCCCCTAAGCCTCGAGGTTTCTCAGGTAGATAATCTACTCCCAGGATTGTTAGGGGGATTAAAAGAAATTCTCCATGTAAAGTGCTCAGCAGACTGCCTGAATACAGTCAGTGTTCAATCATTATGTCTCAGCTAAACAGGAGGGCATACAGGTAGTGGTGAGCAGATCTGAGCTAATTCATGGCAGGGGTTATGAATCTGGGGTCAGTGAACACCCTGAAATGATGTGCCAAAAGCCCTGTTCATGCTTTTCTCGAGAAATGTCCTTAACCTCTGTTGGAAGCTTCTAAGGGTCTGTGACCAGAAGGAGATTAAGATCTTTTGCCTGCTGTAAAGCCCAACATCTTACACTATGAATTGTTCCTGTAATAACAGGGTTGGCAAAAATTCCTCTGCATATCATGAGAGAAGTTGCTGGGTTCTCTCAACAAGGCCTGCCAGCCACGTGGGCCTCCAGCACTGATCACACAGACATAGAAACTGTTCCCAGAGCTCCCAGGTGAAGAAAGTCTGAACACAGTCCCCCCCATCCCCCCACACACACCAAGGAGCAGGAATTAGGCTTCAGGAACCTTCTCTGGCAGGGCCAGTTCCAACAATCCATTCTTCCTCAGAGAACAATCAGTGCGTTTGTTGTTGCATACCACTAAGTTAAATACACCCGGAGTGCTGGCCCTTGGCTGGAAGCTTCCAGAAGAATCCAGGGTTATTCTGATTACGGGGTACTGCTCCATGGCCAGATCGACAGCACCTGATTCCCCATGGACCTGGCACCTTCTAAGACCAGCCCTACCTCGGGAGGAGCCCGCAGAGCTTGGCGGAGCCTTTGGCCCAGTCGGCAGGGCCCCGAGCTGCCCACTGGCCCCTCTCTGGTTGTTGGGACAACCGTCCTCAGGAATTTCGGCCTCCCAGTCTTCCCCTGGGTGAGAAGGGGAGAGAGTTGGCAAGGCTGGCTGCCTGGCTGCTTTTCCAACCCCCTGGTGAAAGGGGAAGCTGAAAACTGGATTCCCTACCCCCAGCAGCCTCCATGGCGGACACACACAAAACAGCTCAGGCCCGGAGGGAAGAATGTGCCAAGACATTCTTCAGGGTTGGTAACCCGAGACGCTATTTTGTTCTCGGTGGCTAAGAAATCACTTTTCTAACTGAAGGACCATTTGACTTACTTCTTTTAAATTCAGGGGAATGGGCAGGCATATCTCCTTGATTCAGATGAGGAAAAAAAAAAAAAAAAAGACAAATGTGTGCACACACAGACATACAGACACACATCCAGCAGAATCTTTTTTCTTTTATGTGATATTTTGCTTCATAGCATTAACCAGCTGCAGAGATGTAACCACCCTGGCAGAATGCCCCCCCACTGCCACCAAAACCCACCAGCCCAAAGAAGTCTGGCTCTTTTTTAGCTTTGCTCAATTTTTTCCTCCTCCTTACAGCTCCCTCACCTTCCTGCCTACCGCCCTCCTCCCAATTCTACCATGGAATCACGGGGGATAAGGTGAGGCCAAAGCTGAGTCCACGAGATCATATTTGAGAACTGGCAGGGGGCCTCAGAGACCATCTCATCAACTTTTATCTCTCACCAAAGGAGCGCTTGCACCTCAGAGAGGTCAGGAGATTTGCCTGAGGCCATACAGATAGGGTGAGGTCGAACTCTGTTCTGGGGTGTGCGACAGGGAACTCCAGAGAGGCTGAGGTGGACGCCCTCTGTTCAGCTGTTTCCCCAAATATTCAAAGTTGGCTCACTGCAAGAGTGAGCTCAGAAACCCTCAGCGTCCCAAGATCAGGGGCCCCACCCCAGGCCGGTGCAGGTGGGCTGACCAGAGATACAAAGTCACAGGGTAAAACCAGTGAACAGCAAGGCGGAGAAAGTGAGCAGTTCCTTAAGGTATCTTTTTAATTCCTCTCCATTGCTTGCCAATCTGCCTAAAAACACAGGCTGCAGAGGCCTGTTGCTGGGGCCGTGGATTGGCCACAGGAGTGAATTCAAATAGAAAGGCACTTTTTTTCCCCCTTCCACTGTTCTTTTTAAAGGTTCCTTTCTCTTTGGAGCAATAGATATTGCTAGTTTCCCATTTGCAAAAGTGGCTAAAAAGAATTCAGATTGCATTGATTCAATGTCAAGTATTAAGTCAGCAGTAACACAGGTGATATAGCAAAAAAGGTGGTCTACATAATACTGACACTTGGGAAATTATGCCGTAGCCAAGTCAGTTTTCCATGGAAGCTATACGCGTGCCCTCTTCCAAGGGTAAAGAATGATCGCTGCTTAAGCAGCTTTCTGCAGCTGTGTTATCCTCTCAGTGCCCCAGAGAAGTTCCCAGATTCAGGACCTGGGGTGAGTGAGCAATGCCCTCGACATTCAACTGCTGACAACACACTAGGCTCCGTAGCTGCTGGGACCTAAAATGGGGGAGGGCACACGAACTTGAACTTGTGTCTGTTTTAGGCGAGGACAAGGGACTGTGGAAGCTAGAACTTCAGAGCCAGCAGAGAATTTGGCAAAAGGCAGAGTGGTGAGAAGATCAAAACCCCCAAGCACATCCCACCTCCGGATCTCAAAGTTTGTCCCATGTTTGAAAATGGGAGCTGGGCCCTGATCTTCCATATCCCTTCCACTTTCAAGAGTTCCACTATCACCCTTTCCCTTCCAAGCAAATCATTTGTCTGACAAACAGGCAAACTGAGGCTCAGAAGTTAAAGCAGCTTGCCCGTGGGACACTGAGCTCTTTAGTATTAAAAATGTCTCTTTCGGATTAAATTGATGAGACGTTCAGCATAGTACTGAACTCAGAGACCGACACCCAGTCCATGTTGAATGAATGAACCAAAGTGCTCACAGAAACTAGGAGCAATCTCAGCTCACATTTTCTTTCTTGCTTTTTCTTTTTCTCAACTCTCATCTTGATTACACACCCCATCCTAGACTTCTGGAACCTCCATTCCCAGCCCACAAAAAGAAACAGCCAAACAATTTAGCTTCATTGCTTTACAAGCACCTGACACCCAAGGTCACAATTACCAAGTGAAAACTCTGCATTCCTGGGACACTGACCACAGAGATGACAGCAAAGGACAACCAGCGATCCCAGAGGGTGGTCCTTCCCCCTCCCCCCCCCCAGGATATTCATGGAGAGAGGGTGCTGTGCGCAAAAAAAATGCCAAGCAGCCAAAACCAGGAGAAGGTCTGGATGCTTAAGAGCCACACCAGCCATCTCACACGCCACTTGCCTCAGCGGAAAAAAAAAAAAAAAAAAAAACCCGGTGCTCCAACCGGCGCGGTGCCCACCAAGGTCAGGACGCGCTGGTGCAGCATTGAGGAACCCCCGTCCCCAGAGAAGAGGAAGGCGGGGAGGAGAAGAGGCGATGGGCAGGGCTTTGCGGCGGCCTCTCACCTCCATCTACATCCTAACAGCTTCCAAGTTGCCGTGAGATTCCTGGGGAACCAGTCTCCCCGATCAGCCCTCCCCCGCTCCTTCCCCTCCTTCCCACTGTCGGCTACTCGGCCCCCAGAACGCCGCTGCGCCCGTCTCTCCAAGCCTGGGAGGCACCTGTCAAAATTCACACCCTGGGCTGCCTTCCCCGGGACGCAGTGTCCTTCCTCCAGCAGCGTCCCGCTGAGTCCTGGGTGCCTACCACCCCCTCCAAACCAGATGCTGTCCCATCCCCCTTCCCCCCCGCCCCGTGCTGGGGAAAGCCTCTCCGGGAAGCCCCAGCATCACTCGGCTAGATCGCTCCCCCAGCCCCCGCCCGACCTAACTAAGGGGGAGGGGGACGGCGGGAGGCGGGGCTAGAGCTTAAGGTCAAAACTCGCGGCAGGTGCCAGCGGGGGGCTGAGTGCCCCTCAGAGGACGGCGCGGGGTGAGGGGGTATCCTGGGCCAACTCACCGGCCGACCCCTCCTCCCAGCTGCTCGCCCGGCGGGAGCCGGCGGTCCGGAAGGGCACGGGGGTGGGGGGCACACTGAAGACAGCGCAAGAGGCCCGCAGAGCTCCCGGGGTCGCCGCCCCGTCCCGGCTGGTGGCCCCTGGGGCAGGAGCGGGATGAGGGTGCACGCGGAATCCTACCTGTCCCGCGGGTCGATCCAGCTGGTGGTGCGGCTCGTGTGGTCTATGTAGTAGACCTTGCCGTCGAAGTCGCGCGCCTCCTCCCAGCCCTCCGGCAGGGGCAGCTCCGGCCGGGGCATCTTCTCGAGCGCGGCCCGCGCTCCCCCATGCAGCTCCCGGCCGCCACGGGGCCCCCCGGCTCAGCGGCTCCGGCCGGTTCCTCTCGGCTCGGGCGGCCGCCGAGGCACCATGGTCGCGGTAGTGGGGAGGGAAGGTGGCGCCCGCGGGCTGGGGGCCCCTAGTGAGGGCCGGCCGGGGTGGCGGCGCTGTCCATGCGGCCCTGCGGCCCCGGCCCGGCGCCTCCCGCTCCTCCGGCCGCCGGCCTCTCACGCTGCCATGTGCGCCCGCAGCGGCGCGGTGCGGGCCCGGGTGCGCGCCCGGCCGGCGGGGCGAGCGAGCCGAGCACAGCTGCCGCCTGTCCTCCTCCGCGGCGCGCGGCGCCCTGCAGCCTCCACGCCACCGCGGCCGCCGCCTCTCGCTCCCCCGAGCCGGGTGCTGTCCCCGCTCTCCCTCCGCCGTTCAGCGCTCGCTTGGTTTGCGACTCCTGCCTGCGCCAGGTGCGGCTCGGGCCGTGCAGGTAACCGCGCTGCCCCGGAAACTGGAGGCGGAGCGCCGGGCGCCAGGGTTCCCGCGTCCCCTCCCCGCGCCCAGCGCCGCGAGGGCGGGTCCTAGGGCCCGAGACGCGCCCCCTCGTGGGACAGTCCCAACCGCCGGCCGCCCCTTCGCGCTCCTGCCGGGAGGAATGGGAGCCCGCCTTTCACCTGGGTCCCGGACCCAGGCTGGAAACCCGAGAGGCGCGAACGAGCCCCGCTCTGCCTCGGCTTCCCGGCGCTCCGGGCTGTCTCCACCCCGAGCGGCCGGTTCTTGGCACAGGTGTCCCCAATCTTATAACTCCCGGCTTCTGTCTTGTAGAATCAGGAGTCAGGCAAGAAGTGGTTAAATGGAAACATTCTTGCAAATCGGGAAACATAAGTTTTCCAGGATCTCTGATCCCTTCCCCCAACACACACACCATCTGTCTCTCTCTTATTCTATTCTTTCCGCGCGTTGTTTCACCCATCCCCCCACCCCTCGTACTTGTAAGCGTAACTGGCTCTTCCTCGGGTCCCTAAAATGAAGAGTGCTAGGCATCTCTGCCCCCAACCCCCAAGGACCTCCAGTGGGTGTCGAGGTGGCACTTTGTAATAGTAATGATGTTGTTGTTCATTGAATACGTAACCTGTTCCAGGCAGCTTCACCTGTCCTCTTCGAGACAGTAATTGATCTGTCATGGCTTTGGGGGGATAGGGGTTATGAAAAAGAACGAAGCAAACAAAGCAAAATTCCATGTTGAGAAAATGAGAACTTTTAAAAATCAATATTTCTTGAGAAATCAAAAATTTGTGATTTTTAATTACAGTTAATCAGCTGTCTGTGTCTCCTGAATGTCTTTAACTTTTTTTTTTTTTTTTTGCCTTGGATGCATAGCAGGGAGCTGGACTGGAGGGATGAAGCCCGGCCTGCTCTATCCTTTGTCTGAGTCCCACAGCCTCCCAGAGGAGCCAGTGTTCTGTGCTGTATGGGCCAAGGTGTGCTGAGCATAGGGGAGAATCCCATGTTGCTGGTCTCCTCTGCTCTTGGTACAGAAGACCTGTGGTGGCATCTCCTCACCTCCAGATGCCTTCTGTTAAGCCAGTTACTTCCCTAAGGTCAGGCCCATGGACTCAGTATTTGACCTTTCCCTCCTCCCCTCATTCCATAGATGCCATGCACAAAAGTCCAGAAACACAGACCTCAAGCTGGCCTCACCTAGAAGTAGGAGTTCACCCTCCCACTTCTTATGGGGAGATTCCCACAGCCCTCTACAACTCACTCCTCAACTTCACTGGGTGCAAAATACTCCTGTTAGTGATGAGGGCAATGTGTGTGTGCACGCATGAGGTCGCTCAGTCCTGTTCCACTCTTTGCAACCCCATGGACTATAGCCTACCAGGCTCCTCTGTCCATGGAATTTTCCAGGCAAGAGAACCAGAGTAGGTTACCATTTCCTTCTCCAGGGGATCTTCCTGACCCAGGGATCGAACCCTGGACTCCCTCGTTACAGGCAGACGCTTTACCATCTGAACCACCAGGGAAGCCCTGACGAGCACAGTGAAGAGTGAAAGTGAAGTCATGTCACTCAGTTGTGTCCGATTCCTTGCGACCCCATGCACTGTAGCCTGCCAGGCTCCTCCGTCCAAGGGATTTGCCAGGCATGATACTGGAGTGGGTTGCCATTTTCTTCTCTAGCAGATCTTTCTGACCCAGGGATCAAACCTGGATCTCCTGCATTGTAGGCAGATGCTTTACTGTCTGAGCTACTGAGGAGGCAACCGATGAGGGAAATAGCTCAGAATTTAAGTCAACATGGTGCTAGCTGTTTCACAAGCATGATCTCACATAAGCTCACACCACCACTCTGGAATAAAGGAATGCTACTTATTATACCCATTTCACTGATGAGAAAACCGACGCTCCAAAATGCTATACTGTTGACCAGGGATACAAAGCTAATAAGTGAACCTAGGCCTGACTTCAGTACTCATGCTCTCCACCATTAACCTATTCTTTCCTTAGGTTTAATTACCCTGAAACTCGTGAACCTACCCAGAGTCTGAATCTGGAATACTACAGATGCTGATGACTGCTTGTCTCTTTGGATGCTTGCTTCATCATTATTTGGCTGAGAAGCTAAAGCTCTGGAATCAGTCTGTTTGGGTCTTAAATCCTCTCTCTTTTCTAACTGTGTGACCTTGAGTAACTTGATCAAATTTTCAGTCTTAGTTCTGAAAGATACCATAATCATATAGACTCTGTAGGGCTTGTTGTAAGGGCTACAGATGAGAAATGTAGGGGGCTTGACATGCCACAGTATGCCATCATCGCAGGGTTCTCCTAGTGCCGTATATAGAACACCATGCCCTCATGTGAAACTAAAGTATTTTCTGTGCCAAACACAAGCCCATGTCCTTTCCCCTCCTGAAAATTGTGTGTGGGTTTTTTTTTTTCCTTTGTGTGTGTGACAATCTTTCTAATTGCTGCTTTCATTTTCTGTCTTGTTTTGCAACCAAGACTTCCCACTGGCTGATGTTGGTAGTGAAGGGAAACCCCTTTTAGACCTCCAAATCCAACTGTCTTGCCCAAGCCCTGGAGTTTCCACCTGACTTGTTCCTGCAGGTCTTTTGAGCTGAGCTGGAAAGTAGGAAATCGAGACCAGAGCAGGAATGGACTCCTGAAAGCCTTCCTCTGTCTGCCTTACCTCCATCTACCCTCCCCCGCCCCCCAGCCCAGAACAGAAGAATCCTAGGTTATCTCTCAGAAGCTGCAAGCAGGGTGAGGTAATAAAACAGATGAGACTGTCTGCCCCATGTGATGGTGGGTGAATCATCCCCAGGCATTCTTTGAGGCTGAGCACAAACGTGAAAGGGATTAAAGGTAAAAACCAGCTCAGCCACAAGATAGGGCAAATTGGACATTATTCTACAGGTGAATGAATTGCAGGAATCTGAAGAGAAGACGAGAAGCCCAGCCTTTCTCCTGGGGGTGCGTGAGCTTCCCCAAGGAAGCTGGAGGCACAGTTGGTTGTTGGAGCCAAGCAGAAGCGGCCACAGGATAAGCCTCTCCTGGTTTGCTCTCACGGCCAGGTTGCCTGTTGGATGCACCTGAGCCTGAAACAGATGGTCTTTTTTTTTTAAGACACCCACTAAAATCCTTTACCCCACTGCAGCAGCAAAGGAAAACACACACGTGTTTTAGAGAATTTCAGAGCGGCAGGGTAACATATTTTATGAAGATGGTAAGGAGAAGAAATTAGCTTAGAAAAAAAAAAAAGGGAGCAGAAATGCCAGCAGTACTTTCCTGTTAGCATCGACATTCTTCAAGGAAATGGAAGAAACCTCTGCGGAGATTTTTTTTTTCCTGACTCCATGACTGTTCTCCCTACATCATGCTCTCCCTCCTACGCACCCTGCAGGATGCACAGTTGTGATGGAGCCGATAATGTGCCCTTTCTTTAGTCATCATTATGTGCGATTCACAATTGGGCCCATGAACTATTTTCTTTCAGTAATGGGAAAACATGTCGTAAGCCAGGGAAAATTAGGGTGCAGGAAAGCTTGGCAATATGAGAGCTGAGACAGAAGTGGAGATAAATAGAGACCTATTTAGCTCTTCAGTGTTTCAGGCTTCCCAGTTGGCGCAGTTGGTTAAGAACCTGCCTGCCAATGCAGGAGATGCAAGAGATGTGGGTTCGATCTCTGGGTTGGGAAGATCCCCCCGGAGAAGGAAATGACAACCCACTCCAGTATTCTATCCCATGGACAAAGGAGCCTGGCGGGCTACAATCCATGGGGTCACAAAGAATCAGACATGACTGAAGTGACAGAGCACACACCTCAGTGTTTAATAGCTTGAAAATACATCAAAATAAGTCTAGCACAGTTGATTCATTTTACAAATTGATGGAGTGTCTATGAATACTGACTCATTGCCCTGGTTTCTTGTTAGTCCCATTTTACAGATGTGTAAACTGAGACTCGAGGGGCGAAGTGACCTTCCTCTAGTGACATGGTAAATAATAGAGCCAAGAGTCCAACACAGTTCCTCCCAGTTGAGTTTTTTACTTCTGAACTCAGGGCAGTGTGTGCTCCAGAATGTCAACGAAGAAGGGACTTCATGTTATATAAACAGTCTAGCTGGAAGGGGGCAGAGAGCAGCCAGGAGACTACTAGTCTCTGCTTTCACTCAGACTGCATATCTGTTGGAGTGGTTGGAGGTGGGAGAGGGCACCCTGAGGTCATAGCTGAGTTTACAATGAAAGGGCAGAGTTGAGGTGGGGGCTCTGAATTCCAAGCTGAAGACAGACCAACCTGGTTCTCAACCCCCAGCAATGTGTCAACAAGACCCACCTGGGGTTTAGATAGCTGGGGTTTTAACAGAGGAGCTGTCTCCGTGGAAGGAGGGGCACTTTTCTCCCTATGGAGCCTGCCTCCCTAGCTCCCTGCCTTTTTCTTGCTGCTTCATTCATTAGCTGAACTGGATTTTTCTGGATGGGAGGTTATCCTGGGGCCGCCAGGAGAGGTTTCCACTCTCCCATCCCAGAGGCCTCTTCGGCCTGAGGGCTGGGAGCTGTTGTGTCTTTCACCAATGAGAAAATGAATTGTGCACCATAGGAGGAGGTGGAGATGAAATCTCAGTTTCAAGGGCGGGGGTGTGGAGAGGAGAAAGAAAGAGCGAACAGAGGGACGGAGTTCCTGAAAGCAGTGCTTTCCTCCACCCCCACCCCAGCCTCTGGAGAGGAGCCCTGGTGGGAAGCGGGTGGCAATTGCAAGCGCTATAACCAACAGTCTGGCTGAAAGGAGCCTCTCAGGCACTGATGGAGCTTGCCTCGCCACGGCACCCAGGCACTTATAGCCCACCCAGCTGCTAGTGGTAAAGAGCCTGCCTGGCATTGCAGGAGACCAAAGAGACGTGGGTTCAGTCCCTGGTTTGGGTAGATCCCCCTGGAGGAGGACCTGGCAACCCACTCCAGTATTCTCGCCTGGAGAATCCCCACGGACAGAGGAGCCTGGCATGTTACGGTCCACGGGCTCGCACGGAGTTGGACACCACCGAAGCGACTCAGCCTGAAGCACAGCTGCTTAGAGACTGGTGGAATGAGGTACTCTGAACCTGTCCACTGCTCGTGGTTCGACACCTTATTCTCAGAATTCTAGATGAGCAAACTGAGTGAATTTTATAAGATACTATCAAGAAGGGTATTAGGTTTGGGACCTAAGCCCAGATAACCTGCCTGAACAGGGCGGCTGGGTGGAGTGGTGGAAAATACATGGGCAGAAAAGAAATATCTGTTTGTGAAATATGGCTCTGCATCGTGGTGCATGTGTGACCCTGGGTATGAGAGGGTACCTTTTGGGGCCTCAGTTTTCTCATCTGTGAAATGAGAGCCACTGTACCTACCTCCCCATCAACTAAATGAGGTGCTGCAAATAAAGTGCTAACTCAGTCCCTGAAACATAGGAGTTCATTTAAAGGTAGGTCGCTTCCCTCCTCAGCTATTTATTCATCACTCAACAAGACTGTTGTCTGTCAACTGTAACAGACAATGGGTCAAGCCCTCAGGTCAGAGGGTGGTTTTAGGTCTCAGAGAGAGTACAGTTTAGTATCGGAGATTAAAAAAAAATCAACAAATATTTGCCTATTGAGACTGATAAGACAGCATGCTATGAAAAAATATAGCATGGTTGGGTGGGTGTTGGGCTTCCTCAGAGCTCAGTCGGTAAAGAATCTGCCTGCAATGCAGGAGACCCGGGTTCAATTCCTGGGTCATGAAGATCCCCTGGAGAGGGACAGGCTACCCACTCCAGTATTCTTGGCTTCCCTTGTGGCTCAACTGGTAAGGAATCTGCCTGCAATGCAGAAGACCTGGGTTGGAAAGATCCCCTGGAGACAGGAAAGGCTTCCCACTCCAGTATTCTGGCCTGGAGAACTGCATGGACTGTATAGTCTATGGGGTCTCAAAGAGTCGGCAGGACTGAGCGACTTTCATTTTCTTTCTTTTGGGTGGTTGTTAGTGGAAAATCTACTTTAAATATGCCCAGAGGAGAAGGCCTTTCTGAGGAAGTGATATTTAAGCAGGCTTCCCAGGTGGCACTAGCAGTGAAGAACCCGCCTGCCAATGCAGGAGACAAAGGACGCAGGTTCGATCTGTGGGTTGGGAAGATCCCCTGGAGGAAAGCATGGCAACCCGCTCCAGTATTCTTGCCTGGAGGATCTCATGAACAGAGGGGCCTGGTGGCAATAGTCCATGGGATCGCGCAGAGTCGGACACAACGGAAGTCACTTAGCACACACTCACACTGAAGTGGCTGGCAATGTAAACGGGCAAAGAACATGCATTCCTGGTTAAGGGAGCAGCAGATAGAAAGCATGCAAAGATTTGCTGTGTTCAACACATCAAAAGAATCCTGTATCTATTCCTCTGTAAACCATGGGAAGTTGTTTTCTTGAGGGATTCGAGCTAGTGGGTAGTTGCCCTAAAATCCTGCAAGGTTCTCTGACACCAATCACGTGTCTTCCGGCACTGCCTTGACATCCTGACTCAGGCTAAACGGAGTCCCTGCTCCCTGGTCCATGTTCTTCAGCTGCAGAAGCCTCTAAAAATTGAAGACGGCCTAGTAAAGGTTGGGTACTTTGCTTTCTCTGTCTTTACTTTTAGACGTTGTTACATATCATGATGTGAATTGGAGCAGGGTTGAGGTAGAGGGACAGATATCTTCTTTGAGGTGAGGTGAGATGAGGTCGCTCAGTCATGTCTGACTCTTTGCGACCTTGTGGACTGTAACCTACTAGGCTTCTCCGTCCGTGGGATTCTCCAGGCAAGAATACTGGAGTGGATTGCCATTTCCTTCTTCAGGGGAGCTTCCCAACCCAGGGATCGAACCCGGGTCTCCCGCATTGGAGGCAGACGCTTTATCTTCTTCGGCATTTACAAATCAGCTTTTTGAAGCTGTAGTTTGAGGATTCTCATCAAAGTTGAGAAGTCTTCAGCTGTTATTCCTGAGTCCTTTTACAGTTCACCCTTTTTCTCCTCTCCTTCAGGGACTCTCATCTTTTATAATAGTCCCTCAGATCCCTGGGTCTCTGTCAATTTTTAATTTTTTAGTCTATATTCTCTCTGCTGTTCAGATTAGGTCATTTCTATCATTTTACCCTCTAACTCACTGATTCTTTCCTCTGTCCCCTCCACTCTGCACACTCCCCTTTTAAAAAAGTATGTATTTGGCTGCATCAAGTCTTGGTTGTAGCACACAGGATCTTTGTTCCAGATCTTTTGTCGTGGTGCACGGACTCAGTAGTTACAGCGTAAGGGGTTAGTTGCTCCACAGTATATGGGATCTAAGCTCCCCGACCAGGGATCGAACCCTTGTCCCCTGGGTTGCAAGATGGATTCTTAACCACTGGACCACCAGCATGGTCTTGAGCCCAGCCACTGAGCTTTTCATTTCAGTTGTAATAAATTTTTTAGTTCAAATGTTTCCGTTTGGTTCTCCCTCATGTCATTTGTTTCTTTGCTGAGATTTTCTGTTTCCATGCTGAGGGTGTTTCTCCATTTTTGTCAAGTGTGTTGATGAATAACTCACTGAAGTATTTTTTATCATGGCTGCTCTAAACTATCGGATAATTCTAAATCTCTTTTTTGTTGTTGTTAGTGTTGGGGGTGGGGATTGATCTATTGACCACTTTTTTTTTTTTTCACTCAATTTGAGGTCTTCCTGGTTCTTGGTATGATGAATGATTTTTGACTGAAACCAGATATTTTTACATGTTCTGAGACTCTGAATCTTAGCAAACCAGTTTTAGCTGGTTTGCTCTGATACCATTCCAGCAGGGGAATGAAGGGTGGTGGGGAGGGGCACCTCGTTACTGCCAGGTAGAGGTGGCAGTCATGGTACCCATGTGGGCCTTGTTGACGCCTGGAGGTGGGGGTTCCACACTGCTCACGGGCCTTCTCCAGCGTCATCCAGGGGAACGTAGGGCACCTCATCATAGCCTCTTGAGGGTAAAAGTTTAGGGTCCCTCCCAGCCTTGGCCTGTGTGGGTGAAAGTGTGCTGAGATTTTTTTCCCCTCATGGTATTTAGCTAGAGTAGGGTGGCTATTGTCTAAAAGATTTTGTCTGCTAGTCTACCTCTTTGCTAGGTCTTGGCTAGAGAGAGCAGGCTTTTGTTGAACTCACTTTTGCTGGGACCGTTGGTGTTTGTGGGTTTCCATTTCTCCAGCGCTCAGTCTGGGATATGTACCAAAAAGAAAGCCCAGAGAACTGCTCACCATACCATTCATCAGATCCTGGGGTCCCTAGCCATCTGCCTTCCTTTCTGTACTTTCAGAGTCTTCTTGTGTTTTGTGTATGATGTCCAAAGTTCTTGGTTTTACTTAGTGGGAGGAATAGGAAGAAGTATGCCTACTCCATCATCCTGGAAACAGAATTTCATTGTTTACTCTGAGCCAACAAAACCCAGTGTACCTAAGCTGGAATTCACGTTTTCTCAAGCCAGCTTCTCTTCCTCCTGTTCCTCCTCCACTCTCTGTCTCTGTATCTCCATTCACGTGCCTCACAGCTACCTAATATTAAACTGAGGATCCTGCCTTCATGGCCTTGCTATGTCTCTTCCTTCCTTATTGATGTGAGCCCTGGTCCAGATCCTTTTATCTGAATCTTGTCATTTTAATGGTCTCTTAACTGATCTCATGACTGGTCCTCTCATCCATCTTTACCACTTCAGTATAGCTACTCATCTTGCTTTTTAAAAATTTATTTTAAACTTAAAATTTTTTTTTATTTAGTTATATATTTGGCTGTACTGGGTCTTAGTTGCAACATGCAGGATCTTTTCGTTGTGCAAGCGAGATCTATTTCTTTGACCCAGGATGGGATCAAACCTGGGCCCCCTGTGTTGGAAGCTTGGAGTCTTAGCACTGGACCACCGGGGAAGTGCCCCTCCTCATCTTTCTAAAGCAACTGTCCACAGGGGCTTCCCTGGTGACTCAGTAGTAAAGAATCCAGCTGCCAATGCAGGAGACACAAGTTTAATCCCTGGTCTGGGAAGATCCCACAGGCTGAGATCCCACAACTTCTGAAGTATGTGCACCTGGAGCCCGTGTTTCCCGGGAGAAGCTACCACAACAAGGAGCCCACACGTCTCAGCTAGAGGGTAGGTCCTGCTCGCTGCAAGTAGAGAAAAGCCACGCAGGAACAAAGACCCAGCCCGGCAAAAATAAGAGAAAGAAATTATTAAAGCAAGTGTCCATAGGTGCATTCTTCAGAGTCAAACGAAAGAACAGTCTGACAGCAAATGAATTTGGGAAATGTTGATTTTAATAAAGAGATTTCTTTACTATGAGACTTCTCAGAGCTCTCAATGTACCTACATCTCTGGTAAATAGTTAAGAAAATGACATAGAATATGGATAGCCTAAACTTATTTGCCTAAAACATCTTTTTGCTTCCTGAGGCATCTCTGGAACGCAATGTTTATAAAGCAGGGGAATGCAAACTTTTTCTGCAAAGAACCAGACAATACACATTTTGACTTGGCAGGCCATATGCTCAATCCCTGTCAAAAGGACTTGCTTCCTCGGTTGTAGCTGCAAGCAGCCTTAGACGACACGTAAACAAATGGTGGGGCTGTGTGCCAATAAAACTTTATTTCCAAACAGGCCACCGGCCCTCAGGTTTTAATTTGCCCACCCCTGTTTCAAAACATCATTTGAATTACAGAGTAGGCCTTATCCTATATTTCTTACTCTTTTTTGCTCTCTATGTGCATTCTATCTATGCTGTTTGGATCCCCTCTCCAAAATATTCATCTGTTATCACCTCACATCAATCAGAGTGGCCAGCATCAAAAAGTCTACAAATAACAAATGCTGGAGAGTGTGCGGAGAAAAGGGAACCCTCTTGGTGGGAATGTGAGTGCGTGCAGCCACTATAGAGAATAGTATGGAGGTTCCTCAAAAAACTAAAAATAGAGTTACCATATGATTCTGCAATCCCATTTCTGGGTACATATCTGGAGAAAAATCTAATTCACAGAGCTACATACACCCCAGTGTTCATAGCAGCACTATTTGCTACGG
Organism: Madoqua kirkii; assembly: GCA_006408675.1. NCBI lineage: Eukaryota > Metazoa > Chordata > Mammalia > Artiodactyla > Bovidae > Madoqua > Madoqua kirkii. The sequence goes on from SJYC01014810.1 coordinate 43,829, forward strand.
CCAGGTCATGGAAGCAACCTGTGTCCCTTGACAGAGAAAGGGATAAAGGAGATGTGGTGTAGCGGTGTCCATTCAGAAGGTTACTCAGCCATAAGAAGAAAGGAACAGTGCCATTCACAGCAGTGTGGCTAGATCCAGAGATGACCATACCAAGCGAAGTAAGTCAAACAGAGAAAGACAAATGTCATGTCACTTACATGTGGAATTAAAGAAAAATGATACAAATGAACATTTTTACTGAACAGGAATAGACTCATAGACATAGAAAGTGAACTTATGGTTACCAGGGGGGATGGCAGGGATGAGGGGGAAGGATAAATCTGGAGTATGGGATTAACATATACACACTACTATTTATAAAATTAGGAACAAAGCTAGTGGAGGTGATGGAATTCCAGTTGAGCTATTTCAAATCCTAAAAGATGATGCTCTTAAAGTGCGACACTCAATATGTCAGCAGATTCGGAAAACTCAACAGTGGCCACAGGACCAGAAAAGGCTCATTTTCATTTCAATCTCAAAAAAGGGCAATGAAAAAGAATTTTCAAACCACCATACAACCGCAGTCACTTCACATGCTAGCAAGGTTATGCTCAAAATCCTTCAAGCTAGGCTTCAGCAGTACATGAACTGAGAACTTTCAGATATACAAGCTGGATTTTGAAGAGCCAGAAGAACGAGAGATCAAATTGCCAGCATTCACTGAATCATGGAGAAAGCAAGGGAGTTCCTGAAAAACATCTGCTACATTGACTATGCTAAAGACTTTGACTGTGTGGGTCACAACAAACTGTGGAAAATTCTTATAGAGGTGAGAATACCAGCCCACCGTACCTGCCTCCTGAGCAATCTGTATGCAGGACAAGAAGCAACAGTTAGGACTGGACATGGAAGAACTGAGTAGCACAAAACTGGGAAAGGAGTAGGTCAAGGCTGTATATTGTCACCCTGCTTATTTAGCTTATATGCAGAGTACATTATGAGAAATGCCAGACTGAATGAATCACATGCTGAAATCAAGATTGCTGGGGAAAAATATGAACAACTTTAGATATGCAGATGATACCACTCTAATGGCGGAAAGTGAAGAAGATCTAAAGAGCCTCTTGATGAAGGTGAAAGAGGAGAGTGAAAAAGCTGGCTTAAAACTAAGCATTCAAAACACTAAGATCAAGGCCTCAGGTGCCATCACTTCATGGCAAATAGAAGGGGAGAAACTGGAAGAAGTGACAGATTTTATTTTCTTCGGCTCCAAAATCACTGCAGAGGGTGACCACAGATATGAAAAGGAAAGACTTTCTCCTTGGAAGGAAAGCTATGACAAACCTAGGTAAAAGCAGAGGCATCACTTTGCCGACAAAGGTCCATATAGTCAAAGTTATGGTTTTTCCAGTAGTCATGTACAAATGTGAGAGCTGGACCATAAAGAAGGCTGAGTGCTGAAGGAGTGATGCTTTCGAATTGTGATTCGAGAAAAGACTCTTGAGAGACCCTTGGACTGCAAGGAGATCAAACCAGTCAATCCTAAAGGAAATCAACCCTGAATATTCATTGGAAGGACTGTTGCTGAAACTGAAGCTCCAGTACTTTGGCCACTTGATGCCAAGAGCTGACTCACTGGAAAATATCCTGATGCTGGGAAAGATTAAAGGCAAAAAGAGAAGTGGGCAGCAGAGGATGAGATGGTTAGATAGCATCACTGACTCAATGGACATGAATTTGAGCAACTGCCAGAAGATAGTGGAGGACAGAAGAGCCTGGCATACTGCAGCCCATGGGGTTACAAAGAGTCAGACAACTTAGCAACTGAACAACAACAATAAAATAGATAATCTCTCCCAGATAGCTCTAGTGGAAAAGAAGACACAAGAGATGCATAAGGGTTTGATCGCTGGGTGGGGAAGATCCCCTGGAGAAGGAAATGGCAGCCCATTTCCTGATGCCTGCCTGGGTAATCCCATGGACAGAGGAGCCTGGCAGGCTACAGTTCATAGGGGTCACAAAGAGTCAGACACAACCGAACATGCACGCACGCATGTGACATGAGAAAAGAACCTAAGAAAGAATGAACATATGTATAACTGAATCACTTTGTTGTATGACTGAAACTAGCACAACACTATAAATCAACTATCCTCTGATAAAATAAAAAAAAAAAGATAATCAACAAGGACCTACTGAACACAGAGGGAATGGTATTCAATATTTTGTAATACCCTATAATGGAAAGGAATCTGAAGATAAATATATATATATATATATGCATAACTGAATCACTTGCATGTGACATGAGAAAAGAACCTAAGAAAGAATGAACATATGTATAACTGAATCACTTTGTTGTATGCCTGAAACTAGCACAACACTAAATCAACTATCCTCTGGTAAAATAAAAAAAAAAAGATAATCAGCAAAGACCTACTGAATACAGAGGGATTGGTATTCAATATTTTGTAATACCCTATAATGAAAAGGAATCTGAAGAAGAATATATATATATATATATATATGCATAATTGTATCACTTTGCTCTTCATCTGAAACTAGCACAACATCATAAATTAACTATACTTCAATTAAAAAAAATTTTTTTTAATACAAAATCCATTTCCCTCTGTCCATCTCCATTTCCACTGTCTTAACTGCAGCCGCTCATCACCTGTTCCTGGTAGTTTCCCTGCGGTTCCTCTGCCCACTTGCCCATCATCCTAGACAGTGAACCAGGACATCTGGTCGTGTTCCACCCCTCAGTGGCACTTGACTGGTCTTAGGATAGATGCCAAGCACCTTACTATGTCTTGTAAGGCCCAGTTTAGGTGGGCCCTCGTCACCCCTTGTGGCTTAGATGAGACCTTTTCCCCACCATCCAGCTTTGAGTAACGTGTTCCTTCATCTACTTCACCCAGAAATCCAGCCCCATCATTTTTCTCTCTCTCTCCTTTTTGTTTTTCCTTTCCCCAGCTAGACCTGGGAGGCTTCCCTGGTGGCTCAGATGGTAAAGAATCTGCCTGCAGTGCAGGAGACCCAGGTCGGAACCCTGGGTTGAGAAGATCCCCTGGAGAAGGAAATGACTACCCACTCCAATCTTCTTGCCTGGAGAATTCCATGGACAGAGGAGCCTGGCGGGCTACAGTCCATGGAGTTGCAAAGAGTCGTCGGTCACAGTCACAACCATGCGACTCACCTTTTCACCTTCAACTAGACCTGAAGCCCTGTGAGGGCAGGCTTGTTCCCCATCTTCCCCACCTCTCCAGTGCCTACTACTGGCCCACACTGACATGGGCTTGTGTTCCAACACAGGCTAAACCCTGATCAAGACCTACGGCTCCCCGACACCTCATTTGAAGTTTTTCCTCCTCGTAGGGAGCAGATGGCATTAAACTGTTGGAATAATTAGGAGTCCATATGCCCCTCTAAGAAATGATCTGCCCATCTGTGGTGAAGAACGAGAATTATGCAGCATCCAAGGGTCCTTATGGACAGATTTGTCTTTTTAGTTGGAGTCTAAAGTTTCTTTCTCAGCAGTCTTTTATTGGACAGCTCTAACTCTTTCTTTACATCTATCAAAACATTAGGAAGAAGCCAAATGTAGTGCATGATCCATGAGTGTATCCTGGATTGCTTTAAAAAAAAAAAAAAAGGAAAGCTACAAAGAGCATTCCTGCGACCCTTGGGGAAATGGGAACACAGAGTGCATTTTAGACAATATCATCATGTTGGTGTTAACGGTCTCAGGATGACAGTGATACTGTAGTTATTGCAGAAGAATAATCCTGTTCTTAGGAGAGAGAAGCTGAAATATTTAGGGGTTAAGTGTCATGATGTCTACAGCTTACTTCAAATGATTCAGTAACTGAGGATTTTGGAGGGAAGGAGGGATGAAGAGAATGGAAATGTGGCAATAATGTTAAAAATCAGTAAATAATAGAATAAAGGTACCATATTTTATGTTTTATTCAACTCATCTCAGTACAGTGTCTGCCATGGAAAGTTGTTATTGTTGTTTAGCTGCTAAGTCATATTTGACTCTTTGTGATTCCATGGCATGTAGTCTGCCAGGCTCCTCTGTCTGTGGGATTTTCCAGGCCAGAATACTAGAGTGGGTTGCCATGCCCTCCTCCAGGGGATCTTCCCGACCCAGAGGCTGAACCCAAGCCTCCTCTTACCAGTCAGATTCTTGAGCACTGAGCCACCCGGGAGGCCCCTGCCATGGAGGATGCCTCTATAAGTGTTGGCTGAACTACAAACAAAGCTAGTGGAGGTGATGGAATTCCAGTTGAGCTATTTCAAACCCTGAAAGATGATGCTGTAAAAGTGCTGCATTCCATATGCCAGTAAATTTGGAAAACTCAGCAGTGGCCACAGGACTAGAAAAGGTCAGTTTTCATTCCAATCCCAAAGAAAGGCAATGCCAAAGAATGTTCAAACTACCACACAATTGCACTCATCTCACATACTAGTAAAGTGATGCTTAAAATTCTCCAAGTCAGGCTTCAGCAATACGTGAACCGTGAACTTCCAGATGTTCAAGCTAGTTTTAGAAAGGGCAGAGGAACCAGAGATCAAATTGCCAACATCCGCTGGATCATGGAAAAAGCA